>APFE031739831.1:0-10585 GCA_000404065.3 Pinus taeda | reverse complement strand
AACAACAACCACAATAGCAACAAGCACCTCAAACGCCTGAAAGTGGTGTTAGAAGATCTACCAGGATAAGTAGACCCCTTGAACGATACTCTCCCTCATTATATTATGCATTGTTAACTAATTCTGGTGAACCAAAATGTTATGAAGAAGTAGTGCAGGTAGAATCCAGGAAGAAGTGGGAGCAAGCCATGAAAGAAGAGATCGAATCCTTAGCACATAACCAGACTTGGGACTTAGTTGGGTTACTTGCAGGTAAACCAACATTGTAGAATAAATTTGTTTACAGGTTGAAGGAAGAAGATGAAGGTAGCAAAGGTATAAATCTAGACTTGTGGTGAAGGGGTTTGCACAGAAAAAGGTTATAGACTTCAATGAGATATTTTCTCCTATTGTTAAAATGACTTCAATCAAAACTATTTTAAGTCTAATAGTAGCTAAATATTTTCATCTTGAGAAGTTAGATGTAAAGACAACCTTTCTCCATGGGGATTTGGAGGAAGAGATATACATGCAGCAGCCACAAGGATATGAGATAAAAGGGAAGGAGGAACTAGTGTGCAGTTTGAAGAAGAGCTTGTTTGGCTTGAAACAAGCTCTAAGGCAATGGTATCTAAAATTTGATAGGTTTATGTCTCAACAAGGTTATACTATATGTCACTCTAATCATTGTGTTTATCTCAAAAGGCAAAATGATGGAAGCTATATTATATTGTTCTTGTATGTAGATGACATGCTTGTTTCGGGTTCTAACATGTAGGAAATAAATGTGCTCGAAAGAAAATTGGTGAAGTCATTTGCAATGAAGGATTTGGGTGTTGCAAAACAAATCCTTGGTATGAGAATGACTAGAGACAGGAAGAATTGAAAATTAACATTGTCTCAGATTGAGTACATAGAAAAGGTGTTCAAAAGATTTAATATGTAGAATGAAAAACCAGTGAGTATACCTTTTTCTAGCAATTTCAAACTAAGGAGGTATGTCCCAAGACTCGGTAAGAAATGGCTTATATGTCTAAAGTTCCATATTCATCAACGATTGGAAGCTTAATGTATGCAATGCTCTACACAAGGCCTGATATTGCACATGTAGTGGGAGTTGTAAGTAGGTACATGAAAAATCTAGGAAAAGAAAATTAGATGGCGGTGAAGTGGATTCTTAGGTATTTGACAGGTACCACAAATCAAGGATTATGCTTTGGTGGTTCAAGCATTGCTCTACAGGGATATGTTGATGTAGATATGGTGGGTGATAGAGATAACAAGAGGAACACAACAGGGTATGTGTTTACTATAGGTGGAACAGCTATCAATTGGGTTTCAAAACTACAAAGTGTTGTTTCTCTCTCAACAACAAAATAAGAGTATGTTGCTACTATAGAGGCTAGTAATGAAATGGTTCGTTACAAAGGTTTCTGGATGAATTGGGTAAGAAGCAGGAGTTGGGCAGGTTACACAGTGACAGCCAGAGTGCCATACTTCTTGCAAATAACTTTGCATTTAATTCCAAGAAAAAACATATACAACTCAAGTATCATTTCATACGGTCAGTGTTGGAAGATGGATAGTTGAAGCTAGAAAAGATACACATTAGCGAGAATCCTACAGATATGTTAACAAAGTTGTAACCAGGGAGAAAATGAGACTTTTCTCAGCTTCAATAGGTCTTCAAGTATGATGATGAAGATGAGAAATAGCAAGCTCCAAGGTGGAGTCAAATGAAGTAGCAGTGGAGTTGATATAATCAGTCTCCAAGTGGGAGATTGTTGGGTGTGGATCCTGATTATCTTCTTTATTCGGAGGTATCACTGCATTGGACCCTATTTTGTAATGTGGCGGCAATGCCACCCGTAAAATTTTTTGTTGCAAGGGGAGTCCAAAGGGGCGACTATGATCTTTGGGAGCCCCCCCCCAGTGGGGGATTGATGGCAGCACCTCCGAAGCTAAAAATAGATGTAAAATTGCCTTGTAAAATGTTGTAATTTCGTAGTCAATCTGGGTCATTCATTAAGCGGAGATCTGATGGTAGAAGTTATGTTTAATTTAAGGTTTTTTTCCCTAGAAGGAAACCCCTCACTATATATGAGGGAATTGTATTGCGTCTATCTAGATCTGTATTCTGAGTGGTAAAGAGAGAGGAGATTGAGTGAGAGAGAAGAGGGAATTACAGTGGATCTACCGTAGGTTGTATCTCTTCAGTTTGTTGCATAATATAAAAGAAAGGACTGGATGTTTCTCTATGGATGTAGACCAAATTGGGTAAACCACATATATCTGTATCTCTCTTGTTTTATGTGTTTTCTGTGTTTATATTTATGCAATATATTTTATGTGTTCCATTTCTCTGTAATATATAATTTTCTAACATAAGCCTCTAGGAATTTCCATTCTAATTTTCTTATAAATAATGCGAGGAATGTGGAGGAAATATCTTGAAAACCCATAGGAACTCCCTTGACATTGTATAAACTTCACTAAGGTTATAACCACTCCCTTGTTTTGGCCTCCATGTGACTATATCATTCCAACTGCTCCCATAGGCCTCTATGCATGTGACGAGGGCTTAGTCTTAGTAAAAACATCAGTTCTTTAGTCAAGACCCTCTGCCACCTATTGGATCAGCTTCCCCTACATCTGTACTAGCCTCCATACCTATGACATGGCCTCTGGCCAATATACAAGTATATCAAACATGCCTCCCAAGTGTCACTACCAATTTGACCTAGAAGGGCCAGCAAACAAGGTTGGCAAGTGTGCCAACAAGTTCTCCGCTCTCCACTAGACCTTTAAACAAGTTGCAACACATTTGAAGCACCTTTTCAACCTCTGTAGCACCATCATCAAGCCATCACATCACTAAACATGGTATCCTCATAGGCATAGACTTGAATACCTAATGAAGACCTAGTTGACAACTCACTAGTGTGTTCTGAACGATCTCCATCACATGTAGATTTGCATTATCAATATGTAGCAGCAACATCTACCAGTAGAAGTATCAACAATCATCATGACATGTCCATCAATGTACATGCCAAAACATGCCAATACACACCATGGTCCATCAATCTACATCATCGTGAGGTTGACATGACTGCACGACCTCTAGAGTTGACATCAATGGTGACACAACCATCTCACTATCAATACATCAAAGTCAATCACTGGGACCACCAAGTCAAACATCCATCACACATGCATATGACAATTATGACCATGACTGTGATCTTGTTGACATGAATTCCATCACAAAAATGCCAAAAAACTTCCCCTTTGGCATTTATGTCAACCTCATCAACATGTCAGGTTGAACTCCATCCATCTCAAGTCTCTCCACTCTCCCCCTTCGAAATCAATGGAAAAGGTCTACTCCATATGAATAGGTAGCAAGAATTGAAGCACATACTAGATAAATACATCTCCACATGGATAAAATATAATGCAATCAATTATCATTCATGTCTCCATATAAAAAATAATCAACATATATAGCCAATCACCATTTAGTGAAGAATATCAACCAAGAACTACTAGTAGCAAGTAACATATGCCAACATAAGGAAACCATAGGAATCATATACAACATCATCATAATATTAACTACGAAGCATCAAGTACAACAAAGACATGCATGTTATCATCATTCAACACTCCTCCTCATAGCAACATCATATGGCCATCAATACCTACAACCTTTGTCATGACTACATAGAAACAACTACCGTAGCATCTCATCACATGAGGCCAAAAACCCCACTATCATATCATAGTATGAGGTTGTTGATGGTGTTGGAAACTTGTCTAACAAGGAGTTCTCCCCAATATGAAGTCCAAACTAGACCTCACACCATTTGGTGCAGGAGTCACGTCTGATATAAAGGCTTGGTTATCATATAATCATAGATCTACCCTGGCCATAGCTGTCAACACATGAGAGTGTTATGCTAGTATCTTCAAACAACAAGGTAAGTGTGCCTATTGAGTGTGTAACAAAACTATGTCAAGGTTATCTGATTGCGAAAGGGCAGGAAAAGTGAGCCTCTAAATGAGAGGTAATAGTACCACCCAGGAAGAGACACACGCGAAGCAAGAAAGGTTTGTCTAGCTTCTAGTGGAATAGTCCACAACGGATGTGGCAGTCGTTAAAACCAAAGTACAAGGGGAGACCCACCCACCATCAAACAGAGTAGTCCACAACAGATGTGACAGAGTAATCGAGGAAGGTTTGTCAATTATCCTACAAAGTAGTCCATGGTGAGCCTCAAAATTGGGTAATTATATGGGCCTTAATTCACCTCCTAGCTAGTCAAATAAACTCTTCTCGCAATTTATTACATGTTTTGATTATATTTTGTTTAATGAGATGAGTTAAAGTGAGTTATTATGCCTAGTGGAATAATATGCATTGAATGCAGGTTTGGAAGGGAAAATCAAGGAATTTTGGCAAGACTAAGGTTTGAAACTCGAATGGGACAAGGGAGAGAGATTGTAGGAGGTAAATCCTCCTCATTTACTCCTCCCCCATTCTAATATTCCTCGATTAATCACACCAGCTTGGAGTGAAATCAACCAAGTCATGAAGATCAAAAGGTAGTAGAGCAAGTGATAGGCAAAGAGTTAGTTCATCTTGAGTTTGGGAGCCAAGCCTCCCTAGATTTAAGGAAGTCATTAGGGGCTTTAGTTGTATAAGTAGAGAGGCCTAGAGCCTCATTAGGATTCAAATTTTTTTCGTAAAAACATTTGTTATTTTCGAGCTCCAGACTTGTGGAAGACATTGATGTAATTTTCTATTTTGATAATGAAAATGAGCTTTTTCTTGATCCAACACTGAGTTAACTCAGAGGGATGAAGCTCTTGGGTTAAGGCCCAACCCTAGCAGCAAAGGCTCCTCTTCTTATATCTGTATGCTTAGCTTAGTTTCATAGATTCATGGTTAAATTGTCTCTAGAAGTATTTCATTGCAAGTACTGTGGATTTGATTAGTTGTTCATTATTTTGCTTCCATTTGTGCTTTACTTTAGTAGCAGGTTAGAAGGGATAAAAGGAGCACCACAAATCTATCAGTAGGTGTCTTGGCTTCACCTCTTCCCTCAGGGATCATGATTTGAGGAAAAGACCCTTAAGCAGCCCCAAAAAGACGAATTTCCATTTCTTCATAAGATTTAGAGTTTACTATACTTAAACTAGCATTTGATCATTTTTGCAAGTGTAGGATTTAGTTTCAATCTATTCCATATTCATTCTTTCAGTAGATCTCATCCATGATTCCATTTTGTTCAGCAATTTTCTTCATACATGAAGTAGACAACTAGTTCACTAAATTATGCTTTTCTAAGTTGTTAGAATTCTTCTTGTTTACTTTGTGGCAATTATAAATGTTCGATGTAGGGTAGGTGCTTCAGAAATTGAAAGGGATCTCATATTAGGAAACCACCTTCCAACTTCATCCATTCATAATCATCCCTTGCTTTCACAAAGATCTTCACCAATCTCATCATTTTACATAGAAATTCCTCCGAGCATGTTGAGCGAATCCAACCATCTCCTAACCGTGTTATTAAGTTTTGAGTGATCTTGGGAATTTTCTCACTCCATTCCACCCATCCACCACCTTCCCTAAGCCTTCCATCACCTCAAACAACTATTGTTTTTCTCTCAGCTATATCCTATAGAGATACAGGGAATCATGTAGGTTTCTAGTACATGTTGTAGGTTTTCCTGTAGTGGCCTATTTTGAGGCCAAATTGAGGGAAAACCTCTAGGAAGCCACACCAAGTCACCCAAGGGTCTCCCAAACCTTCCAACCATCCACCATCATTGCTAAACCACCTGCCACATCACCAAAAGAGATTAGGGTTTACACTTGACTTTCTAGAAAAATAATAAAAAGAACAAAACATATTTATTTCATTCCTTTACATGCACAGTGGTGATGTTTGATGTCTTGAATTTCCATGATTTAGATAGTAGCACTTCATACATGTTGTATTGGCATTTCTGTAAAGCATAGTTTCTCAGTATTGAGTTAGAGAAGGGTGTGTTTTTAGCATAGGATTTCAATCATTTCCTTATTTGCAATAGATAAGCTTTCTCATAGAGTAGATCTCTCTTTCTTTTGTCAACAATCAAGCTTATTTTGAATCAATAGAAGTCTAGCTTGAAAACCCTAGTGTTCTCTCACCAGTTGAACAATGACAAAAGGCAAAACCATCACTTGTACTTGTGTATACAACACTGTCACCTCCAAGTTTGTATGAACCCCGAGTTGATAAAGTAAATTTGGTAGCTCTAGGAGTTGCAACATTCTTGCTGCAATACTGGTGCTCATTAGTGAGGTGAGTGTGAAACATGTCTATGTGATGATAACAATCATTGATGCACAATTCCCTTAAAGTAAGACACCATCCCCTTTGCATGACAAACAACAACCCCTATCCCTGAAAATGACATATGCTACATAATATGAGAATGCAAACAACTCTTTAGGATCAAGGAGGGGAGCTTGAAATCATTACCTTATCAACAAGTGACCAAGTATAATCAATCGTAGGATCCGAGGTAGGCTCCAAAATTTCCTTGCGAGCCAAAATTTTGGAGGGTGGTTGTAGCTGCTACAACACTTGGTGACACATTGGTAGAGCTCCAACCCTCTATATGGACCTTGTTTCATTAAAAGCAAGTCTAACCTTTCCAAAAGGATTGTTTGATTCTTTGATCATCGTGGTTCTCACACAAGCTTAGTTGAATGATGTAGTCCCTACCATTCTCTTGATCGGTCAACACACATTCCAAGCTAGGTCAACTCAGTTGTCTCGATTGGGGACAAGGAGTATATTGGTGTGCAAGTAACATGAAATTTAAAGTTTAAGTTTCATATCTGGTGTTGCTTTGCTGCCAGTAGGCCTAGATAGTACCCCAACGAAGTCACGCAGGAACACAAGCATTACTCTATTGATAGCGGGCTCGGTCAGTACCCCGACAAAGTTACTTGCATCCCCTCTCTACGTAGGAAGCCTTTATCTTCTTTCGCCGTATTCATTTTTTTTAAAGAACAATGTGTAGCCACTTATTTATTTTAGAGGCAAAAGAGGGATCCTGATTTATTGGGAGCATAAGAGGTTGTTCCCTCAAATATGTATGTTATGTATACCTCTGACATACTTGTTAAGGTTTCCCCCTCACCTTACTCTACTTAATTGAGCTGACAAGTGTTAACCCAAAACAACCAAATAGAGTAGGTGGTGCTAGTTAGAGTGCAAGAGTTTTGTTTTCACCAAGACTCAATATGAAAGGAAAATATTTTTCATCAAGGCATCATCGACTGAAGACAACAAGTTCCTCATAAGAGAGAGGACAAAAGATAACAAAATGTTGATAGTTGCACAAGTCCTCTTAGATTCACCTGGCTTATCTCAAGAGCCAAACACGGTTTCATAAGAGGCTAACCTGAAGGTACAAGTAAGTGAAGAAATAAAAAATCAAAAAGTAGAAGTAAAGCGAAGGAAAAACAAGTCAGCAAAGCAAGCAAACCAAAGCAACTAAGCAAGCAAGAAAACATGCAAACTAGAATGCAAATCAAGGAAGAAAACAACACTCATACTCCTATGCTAAATAGTGTGTGGGTCTACTCATCTAAAGTGATACTTCCAATGCAGCCATCGGTGCATTGGCTGACCCACATTGGTGAAGGCATGGTTCGTGAACATCATAGCCATTTGGACCAACAAACATGAAAGATATAACAATGAAAACAAACACACTTTGAGTTTAAATGTGTCCACATAACATAAGTGAGTGCAAGCACATGACATGCAATCCATGGACTTACCATGGTGTTGTGCGACACTGTGTGCAGATGTTAAGCATACACATACTCTTGTCTGTGACATGAAATCAAATGAAAGAAACAAATACAACTTGCGTAGTGCACATGTTCTTTCTATGTAATATTCCTCCAATGCATGAGCAATGGGATCATGTAGTTTGAGTGGAGGAAGCAAAATTTGAGTGTTGGATTGACCTTCAGTGCATAAAGATGAGTGATGAGGAGCCTTGGGTGTTTCACATATTTTCTTATCAGAAGTGGAACTAACCTCAGGACAGCAAGGGCTTGACATAACCATCAGATCAGGTTGAAGTTCCTTGACAACCTATGGGGTTCCCATTTGATCAATAGATAGATCATCAGAGACCAGTGTCTTAGATAGATTAATGATGAGCGAATCAACACTGTGATCAGATGAAGAAGCACAGAGATCACGACAACCAAGTTCACAAAATTCAGGATGTTTGTTGACATCCTCATGATTTAATGAATCACACAGATGGGTAGATGGGAAGCAAGAATGTTCACCCTCTGCGTTTCCAAAAAAATAAGATGAAAAATCAAGTGGATGTTCAATGAATGATTTTTCCTCTCCATTTTCAAATGAAAGACTATCATCTGATGTGTTCCACGAGTGATAAACAATGGGTGCATCCATAGACGGGGATACACAAGTAAAATTAGAGATGGTAGAATCACCAAAGATGTCAGCGAAAAGTGGAGGAGGCACAGACAGAAGGGGTTCATCCTTCATCATGGGTTGATGTTCAAGCTCCTGGTCATACTCTTCATGAATTCTAGCACAAGTTGGTTGTGCAACACCAACTCTATCGATGGCTTGATCCTTGTTCACAATAGGTGTAGAGTCTAGAACAGAAGAACACAAGATAGTGTAATTCAAAGGAACAACAAAACATGAAGATGGATGTTGAGGTAAGAGATGCATGTGACAACCCATAGGCTTTGCAACCAAATCTTTGCAGAAATTGAGAGAAGTGATGTTGGGAGGATGTGACATTTGAACAAACATGTGTGCATTTTTTCCCACATCACTATACAGTGGTGAAGCTATTTGATGAGAGGATGGCGGACAATCACTTGTGACATCAACCATGTCCATATTTGATTGCGCAACACCATCACCAAAGTATGCTAAGCAGGGTTTGAACTTCAACTTCTTCTTGGGATTGAATGATTTGTTAAGACAATATTCAAATCTTTCCATGAGATACTGGAATTTCATCTGAATTTTCAGAGCTTCAAACATGAATAGACAGAATCGTTGTGAAAAATCCATAAGTGATTCATGTGAGGCCTTCCATTTTTTTTTTTTTTAATCAAGTGCTTCAGGATGAAAAGTCAAAAATAGATTCGATTAGATCACTGAACTTCTTGAATGAGTGCATGGAGTTATGAGGTAGTATGTCGAGCAGTGAACAAAACTTTGTTTCATTAAAACCTTCCACATTCTCCATGAGTGCATGGAAGTCATCTAATTGCTCAGGCCCAGCCACTTCACCTTCACCATCATACGTGAGTCATGACAAGTCATCCCAGAACTCACTCTCAACGTGAAATATGTTTCCATTGGATGGAAATTTCGGAGGGTGAACTATAAAAAACTCCATGATAGCTATGTGAAGATTCAAAAATAATTATGAGGGCTTAGTTTGTCTTCTCGCCCTCCTTCTAGCGCCAAAATGTTTATGGTGCTGGACCCGCCAAAATTAGGGGATCTCCCTAGTATGAAGTCCCAACTAGACCTCACATCATTTGGTGTAGGAGTCCCATCCAGTATGATGGCCCAATTTCCATTATCTTAAAGATATGCGTTAGGTCTTGTTTGTCAGCACGTGATAGTCTTCTGCTTTGTCTTCGAACAACGAAGTTCGTGTGCCTGGTGATTGATAATGTTACCTATGTCAAGGTTCCTTCACCACATAGGGAGAGGGTGGAGGTGAGTCTCTAGTTGAATGGGAAGAGTCCCAACTTTGTCAGAGACACATAACGCATAGGACATGTGCAGCTTCCGGTGGAGCAGTTCATATAGATGCAACAGTCACAAACACACAATGCAAGTGTAGCACACACAACAACCAGCCGGGTAGCCCATGCAAGTGTGACAGTCATTATAACAAGTTTATGGGAAAGGTTCTATCTGATGTCTAGTGAGGCAGCCCATGCGAGAAGACAATGTTAACAACGTATACAACACATTTTCATAAACATATGTATTAGAGCAACCAAAATAATTCAATTGTTTAACAGAGTTTAAAGCAACATGCATTACAAGTGTTCCAAGATAAGTCGTACAAACAATTAAAATACATGTGTGAAAACGTGTTGACCTGTTAGCAAGATTCTAAATTAAGAAAAAGTTCCAGGACACATCAGTACACCATCACATCACTAACCCCATGGGTTGCGCATTGGAGCCACTTCTCCCTCCTCAAAGAAAATATTACAGAATCTCAAGGATATGTGGGAGGAGACAAGGTGAAAAGTCTTTTGCATGCACAAATGAGGGATATTTACAGCCAAAGGTAAAACTAGCCCTTGTGACTATTTGACTTCCCTCATGACTGTTTGACTTTCATGAATCTTCATATTACAAGTGGGTCTCTTGGACTTCCACATTACATTTGATCCAGGTGGATGTTGGTGGCCACCCACCTATCCCATTTGGACCCCCACAATTGTCTCTTTCATCATTTTCAGTTTCCTTAATTGTAGCACAACTTACTATTTTTAGCAGTTTTTCGG
>APFE031739818.1:1504-20803 GCA_000404065.3 Pinus taeda | reverse complement strand
ATGGTCAAGTGGAATCCACAAATAAAGTTCTTGAGAGCATCATCACCAAGACTGTTCATCTCCACAGAAGAGATTGGGCAGAGAGGCTTCCTGAAGCCTTATGGGCCTATAGAAATACATGGAGGAACACAACAGGACATTCTCCCTATGAACTTGTTTATGGGAAAGAAGTCTTGCTCCCCATTGAGTTTCAAATCAAGACCTTCAAGATGGCAGTTCAGCTGGGGATGAGTCTATAAGAAGCCCAAAAGCACAGAATGGAACAGATATATGAGCTAGATGAAATAAGACAAGATGCAATTTTAAGGACCGATCTAGTTCAGCACCAAAGAACTAAGTGGCATGACCGGTATATCAAAGAAAAGAAGTTTCAAAAGAGAGATTGGGCGTTACTGTTTGACTCAAAATTCAAAGACTTCAAAGGGAAATTTCAAACTCATTGGCTTGGGCCATATGAGATTGATGAAGTCTTTAACAATGGAGCAGTTCGAATCAAGACTATTGATGAGTCTCAAACTCCTCTCATTGGGAATGGCCACCGATTGAAAGTTTATCATAAGCCACTCTCAAAAGAGGACTTTGTCAAAATGTTTCAAGAAAATTCTGAAATGAGGCTAGTGGAGAAGAATCCTTCTCCTCCATCAGCCTAATCTTTTTTTCCTTCTGAATTGAAAAAAAAAAAGGAGAAAAAAAAAATGTGTATAAGCCTAAAACCCAATCTCAGATTGGCGGTCTTATACAAAAAATATGGAGCAAAAATCAAGGACACCTGACACTCCATATTTTCCAAAAAAAAAAATTCTCTCTTTCCATCATCATTCCATCTTCATTCCGTTTCACTTCACTCCATATTTTTCATTCCATTTAATTTTTCACTTCATTCCATCCACTCCATTTCATATCATCAATAAAAATCCTTTTTAGGACTATTTCCATTCAGTTAGTCTTTTCCCAACTAACTTTGTGCAGTTAAAAGGGAGATGTCTTAGTTTCCGCAGCTGGAAACTGTTTCTGCAGCTCGCACCAGTTTCCGCAGCTTGAAATGACTCTGTCTCTACAGCTAACAACACTCTATTTCTAAAGGAAAATCTCAATAAAAGGATTCACAACATCATCACCAAAGGCAGCAAGGATATGAGGCACCTGCAAGATCAAGAAGAAAATAATGGATCAGCAACCCTAATCAACAAATGGCAACACTCATGAAGGTATGATCCAAATCTTTTCCAAACAACAATTTAATGTCATTTAATGCATAGTTATTAAATCGTGGAAGAGCCACTAAATGCAATGATTCAGCAAAAATCATCCCACTTCTCCTCCACGATAATCATTCCTCCACCTCATACCCTTCTAACGGTCTCATGATCACTCTTAATTTAAACTCAAAATGGGACTACGGTTTCATTTATTGGTCGTACAAGGAAGTGACCTATTACACTATGTCTTCTCACTACCATGATTTCCGCAGCCAATACTGATACGTGTGCGAAGCCACTCGGCTCTAAAGGATTCGGCCGTTATTCCATACCCTTATCACTCCATTTCCGCATGTATTTGAACTCATTCTTGTGTTCTACTCCCTCATACGCACACCATTTTCACTCCCATTTCCGCTGTAAACTCCACAACTCTGTTCCAAACCCCACTTACAGTCTGTAAAACGCTTTACATTGCGGCTATTCCACTTACAGCCGTAATTCATCCATTTTTCCATGAAGCATCCTCCCTGAGTAGTCATATACAGTCAAAACTTCAGCCGAAGATTGAGAGTCGAAGATGGGAAAGTTGCTTAGCTCTGAACCCGAAGGTCAGAAATATTTAGAAGGATATCCTCAGACGAATGAAGCACTGAAAAAAGCAAAATGGTGAAAGATTGAAAAATTCAAAGGATATGATAAAGAGGTAACAAAGGCATTTGCTCGGTCCTTCAATGGAAATATCGTGGAAGTAAGGGACCTGAAATTTACAATCACAGAGAATACGATAGCCACAGCAACCAGTCTACCTCAGGTGGGAGATAGATGGTTCAAGAATAGAGGGGTGGAAGATCAGGCATGGAAGGATATGCTTAAGAGCCCAGGTATGGACACTTCAATATTTACTAAAGGGATTCCTGTACATGTAATTAAAGAAGAATGGACTGCATTGCTATTACTTGTTCAAAAGTTTATTACATGTGAGGGCCTCTTTGGTACCATGTATATGTACCATGCAAGGATTATGATGAATTTCATGGAAGGCCATGCCATCAATCTACCCTACTTTCTGCTAAGAAGCCTAAAGAAAATGAGTTCCACTGTCCAAAATAATGTAGGCCATATTGAACCCCACTTATATCATCACGGCCTCATTAGAATTCTCATAGAGGATCAACTGAAAAATCACAAGGATACATGGGAAAAGTGTTTGGTCAGGAATCATTTCCAAGAAGTGACTGAAGCTTCCGCTAGTAGTTCTCCTAAAATCCCAAAAGGAAGTAGGAGAACGAAAAAAGATGTTGCTGCCCAGGACCCCCCTATTGTGCAAACTCAGGAAACTACCCAGGAAGAAAAGAAACAGAAAAAGGATAAAGGGAAGACAATTGTTCATGAATCATCTCCATCACCTGAACCTTTAGTAGAAGAAGACTCCCAAACTTTGGGTGATATGTTAGCACAAATTCAAGCCGCTGCCCTCTCAAAGAAGAAACAGGAAGAAAAATAGAGTGCCCAGCAAAAGAGCACTAATGTACAAGTGAGAAGAAGCAGTAGGTTGAAGGGAAAGATGAGTGTGACTAAAGAAAAATAGTCACACTTCATTGATTTGGGAGAAGCTACAGCTGAAAAGACTCCAGCTCAGCTTGGCCTTGAGTCCACTCCTCCATGTGAGGAGAGTCCCTTTCAAACAAAACCTCAAACAGGAATTAATTTTGAACATAGCCCAAGAAGAACACCTGAGATTGACCCTGACCAGCAGGAGTTATATGATTATTTGGAGGCCTTGGAGCAATCAGTTGCTGGTCCAAGCACTATAGTGCCTCTTGATGAACAGGTTAAATCTTTAAAACAGGAGGTGTTTGAACTAGAAGTCCTGAACCGACATATTAAACAAGAAAATGAAGCATTGAAAGAACAAAGCAAAGTGGACAAAATGGTCCATGACAATACAATGCTTCACTTAGGACTTTGGCAGAAAAAGAACAGAAATTTGAAAGGGAAATGTAAGAAACTCAGCAGTGCATTCATCAATTTGAGGTTCAGGTGTTTAGTCAAGAAACCAAGAACAATTTGGGCAACAAGGAGAAAGAGAAGAAGGCTAGATGTTTTGGCAGAAGCATCTGAGCACATGGATTAAAAACAATGACAAAGTTTTGGTTGCATGAGGACATGCAACACCATCACAGTTGGGGTATGTTGAGCCTCAAATCTACACTTCTTTACACATCCTCCCAGCCTCTTTTTCCTATTCATTTCCCTATTTTTCCACTCATTCCCTCCATCAATTTGCTCAAATAGTTGTATTTTAGGACTTTTACATGGTTTTCTAATTATGCTAATGACTGTGTTTGGTTTAGAATTTTGGTTCAAGGTGTTGCATTTCCGCAGCTCACACAGGGTTTACACAGGGTTTTCCGCAGCTGATCCCAGTTTCCACAGCCAACCCCAGATTCCGCAGCTGTTTTATTAAATGCTATGTTCCAGGTGTCCTCCTGGAAGAAGAGCCACATGGGCAATTTCGTGGAACCAAGGACATGGTGTGTGTCCCTCCAGATCATCCAAACCAGTCATCAAAGCCCGTGGTCAACGAGGAGGCAACTTCGGTCAAACAAAGGTCATTGGCGGTGGCACGGCTCTGCGTGTTCTGTTTTAGAGCACGTGAAGAACAGGTGGCATCGTCCTCAGTCGTGAAGATGGTGGGAGACATAAATCCAACAGCGGATTGAATGCCCACAATGACCGTTGCCTAGATCCGAGGACGTAGCAAGACTACGTGTTTTTACATAGCTGTTTGAATTACTTAGATTTCGTTAAGTTAGTTCGCCTTTTGTAGTTATAAATAAAGTGTCTTTGAACGCTGGACAAGTTAGTTGTTAGCTGCTATTTTGTACTTTTGAACTCCCACTGTATTTTCCATTTCATGCATAATATATAAGAAGATTGTTATTCCATTTACGCGCGTGATTGATCTTTGAAACCGCTGGAGTAGGTAGAGGGCCCCTGTTTACTAAAGGCCTGTACAATATTTTTAATTTCTCGCATTTCGTTTTCTTATTCCATGTATATAATTCCTTTAATTGCTGTGTTTTAATAGCTGTACATACATTTCAATTTCTGCTTGTTTCCATTTCTATACTTTTTCATGACTGATCAGTGTGTTATGCAGGTTTCTTAGGCGTGCCCGGGACAGTTTACTTCTTTTCTTTTTCATAACTAGTGACACTTGTGATCATCTTGTCTATGTTGTTGACCTTCTTTGTTTTGCAGCCTTTATTTCTTCATTATCACTTAGTCAATCTGCATATTTTCTTTCTGTTTGTAGACATCAAGTTGTTTATCTATTGATGGTCTCTTCTTCATAACTTAATATCTTTATTGAGGACCAAAACATCACTTAGCGCAGCTTGATTTAGTTATTCAAAAACTCACAATTACTTGACTTGTTTTTAATTGTTTATCACATGATATATTCAGTTAAAAGGCAAGAGGTTAAGAAGAAGTTAAAGTATTTGTGACTAGTCTTTCTTTTAGGAAGATTTACTTTAATCTCACATTGTTTAGTTGTTATTTGACATAGATTTCATTTTCATTTCCTTGCAGCAGCAGAGGCACTGGGCCAATGTCATTAGTATTTTATTTGATGCCTTTACTTTCCTTTAAGAATTGATTTTATTTCAAGCTTTATTGTATAGTACTTTTAAGTTGTAAAAAGCACATCACAATCTCACACACTTCACTCACTTTATTTCATTTCCATCACATCACATTAGGAGAGATATACTTGAAAACATACCTAAAAAGTTAAAAACGACAAAAACTCAAGAAATAGTTGCCTAAGTATATACAGTACACCTCACTTCATCAACTTACGAGCCTCGGGTTGACATTTAAAAGTTGCAATTTAGACATCACTAAATTGACCAAACACCAACCAGGGTAAAAATGATACGAGAGGCTACTATGATGAGATTCAACCTCCCATGTGTCCTTAAGGAAGTGGAATCAAAGGAACATCACACACAGTCATCCAACACCATCAGCAGACCCCTAAGGAGATAAGTCAGCCACTCGAATAGCCTATCCCTAATTCCCATTGTTTTTTGAGAATGTTAGGGTAGAGTAACACACCCTAGAAACAACCCAGGTGACTTATACCACTTCGTAGCCTCAACCAATAGCATTAGTCCCCATGGTAGCGCTTTGTGGGCCAACAATCCCAGAAATTTAGCCATTTTTCTAGCCCAGACTTCCTGGTCTTTGCCCAGAACTTGTTGGAACCTTCAGAAGTCATTAAAAACATGATAAAAATGCTAATGAATCAAACTAAACCTCAGGATTAGGCTTGAGAATCCCTGATCAGGGCTGACATTTTGTCAAACACTTGACATCAATACAACCTATAGGTCTAGGATACAAGACATAGCATAAATGATTGAAAAAACTTATGAAACATAATGAGAAGGATCACCTCCTTCTCTAATGAACTATTATATCATCAACGAGGTATTGCATCCATTCATTTAATAGTTACAATTAAATACATAAAATAACCATGACATGAACCAGTCATTTAACCATGCTTATAACCAACATAAAAACATGTAAATATTAGAGATCAGACAAACATTTAATCCACATATACACAAGTGAAAAAGTAAGAGAAATTAGCTTTTATTAATCATAGGAAAATCTAACCAGGTTTGGGACTTCCATGTACCACTCAACCATAGACATGGCTGAACAAAATCTCTCTTTCAGCCACTCACCCCCATGCCATATTCCAAGTATGAATGTGGGATTTCATAGAAAAACCAATCCAAGAACAACCAAGGGAATCATGAGGTTAAATCACATCCACCCTCATCAAATCATGATCATACCAAAATTGGTGCTTCGATCACAACCAAACCGAACCTGGAATGCCATCCAAAATCCATCACTATCCTTGAGGAATTCTCCATCTCCTTGTCTCTCGCGATTTATTGCAATCCAAATCGGATCAGTAGGCCTTAAATAGAGACCATTGTCTTAGGCTTTACCGCAATCCAAACCCAGATCACTAGGCCATAAACTGAGACTTTTCCCTCAAGCTTTACTATGTATCCTGCCAAAACTAGTCAGGGATTCCTAGGGCTTTGGGAATGGAACTTAAGACCACCTCTACCCCAGGTTCTGAAATCCATCTGGTAAACCAAAGATCAAAAACTGAAATAAACGTCGCAACACCATGGCATCAGGAAAAATGCAAGGCTAGGCTGAAATCCACTATCATAACCCAACAAAACCATGCCATCAATAGCAAGAGATCCTTACACCAACATGCAAAGCCATGCATGTCCAAACCAGCGAGGAAATCACACATGCAAAAAATTACCTAGAAGTATTCCTGCTAAAATTGCTTGATCCTACTTTCCTTCCTTGATCCTTGCTTACTTTTCCTTTCCCATGCTTGTTTTTCCTTTCCTTGCTTCAAACTAGAGTGCTCCAAGAAAAAATCTACATGAGCAAGAGTGAGAGAGAGAGAGAGAGAATAATTAGAGAGCTCTCAAGCTAAACTGAAAAAAGGTTACCAACTGATCCTCAAAAGCCTTTTTATGAATGAGGCCTCTATTTTCTTCATTTTCCATTATTTTCTTTCAATTCCCTCCTCACATGCAACCTGTGACCTTTCACCTTACGTTTCTCCTAATTTCCTTTATTGTCATAAATAAATGTGCCAAAAATGCTTGTTTTCCTTTTAATGCCTTTGCCTTAGCCTTTTCCAATTTTCATTATCCAAAACACACATCCAATGATGCCCACTAGGATATCTTTTCGAAAAATTCATCTTGGAATAAGTGTCCCTTAACCGTGGTCTTATTTTGTGTTTATTAACATTTATTACATGAAATTTTCACCAGGGCTATTACAAAACGCTCCCCCTAGGGGAACACTATCCTCTGTGTTAAACCACACCATGACCTCAACAAAACCATTGAAAATAAAGCATACTGCCCATGGAGCTTTATAACTTAGCTCGTCGTGGGTTTTACAATGAAATACTTGCTCAAAAGAAAAACATCATGACAACAAGACAATATAACAACGATAATAATATGACACCCCTACCTCTTATTGGATCTTTATAACTTATCTCATGGCAGTATTTACATCCATACACATATAGATACATATACCAAAACCTCATACAAAACATATGCGAACACATACCAACATCAAACCAAAACTGCTTTGCCTCAACTAGAAAACAGTGAGGGCCCATACAGAGCCCACATCTGATCTGCCATCTCCCATGTAGCTTGTTCAGGCCCAAAGTGTTTCCACTAAAATTTAACTTGCTCTATCGCCCCATTCCTGAGCATGAGATGTTTCTACTGCAATATGCACTGAGGCTCCAGTTGGAACTCTCTTTCTTGATCCACCTACAATGCAGGCCAATCAATAACATGATCAACATCTTTTATATATTTCTGAGGTAATGAAATATAGAAAAAATCATGGAATTTCATTATTGGAGGCAATGCAAGTCGATATTCCATTGGTCCAATTCTCTGAAGTATCTTGAAAGGGTCGCAATACTGTGGTGCCAACTTAGCACATGAACCAATACTCAAAGACCTTTTCTTGGGCTTGATACACAAATACATATGATCCCCAACCTGAAACTCCTTGAATACCATGTGGTGATCAACATAACTCTTATGTCTATCCTTTGTTTCCTTTAGATTCTTCTTTATAACCTGCATTTCCTACTCCATGTCTGCCAACATGTCCGGTCTAATAAGCACCTTGTTCATTGGATCCCTCCAAATGATGGGAATATTACAACTCTTCCCATACAATTCCTTGAAAGTACTCATCCTCAATGAATCCTATTAACCATTTTTGTATGTGAACTCCACCAATGGTAGATACTCTTCCCATTTCCTTTATTGGTGCATCACGTACATCCTCAACATATCTCCCAAGATCCTATTGAACCTCTATATCCTTTCATCTATCTACGAATGATAACTTGTACTAAAGGCCAACTCTATACCCAAGCCTACAAATAGATCCTTCAAAAACTTGGAAGTGAACTTTGCATCCCTGTCCAACACAATTGTCTTTGAAATACCTTGTAGTCTTAGTATCTCTCTTATGAACACTTGTGATACCTCACTGGCAGAATATGTAGTCTTTACTGGAATGAAATGAGCTACCTTCATTACGGATTTTTGAGGTCTAAAATGGGCCTCCTAAGGAAATTATAAAATAATAGTGGAAATAATAAAATAAGATTAGATTATATCATCAAATTTTAGAGGGAAAAAAGAAAAACCATTTTTTCAACTCATAGTTTCAACTTATCTCCCTATGGTTTTACTCAAATTTCGAGCAGAAACACTCGTTGGATGCATAATTTGATTCCTCATCCAAGGAATACCCATGTTGCATACTTTCGAACGACCTTTCTACACAAAAAATGAGAAATACATGAAAAACATGATTGCAATCACATTGTTTCATTTATTTCTCATTTTTCACATAGCAGAGTCCATTGAAAGTATGCAACATGGATACTCTTTGGATGAGGAATTAAATTTTGCATCCAAAAATTACCCTCACTCGAAATTTGAGTAAAACCGTAGGGAGATAAGTTGAAAATATGAGTTGAAAAAGTAGTTTTATTATTTTATTATTTTTTATTATTTTTACTTTTTTACTCCAAAAATGGTGAATCATCCCCCGTGGTTGACATCATCATATTGAATCTTATTGGTTCTTATTGGTTCTTATAAATTTGATTTTGATTGTACATTTTTCTTAGGAGGCCCATTTTAGACCTCAAAATTCCCCTTATGGCTTAACCTGTCGACCACGACCATAATATAATCATGCTGCTTCATTGTCCTCGGAAGACTTGTTATGAAATCCATGGAAATGACCTCCCATTTCCATTATGGAATCACAATAGGCTATAGTAGACCACCTAGATGCTTGTATTCTGCCTTTACTTGCTGACAATCTAAACATCTAGCCACAAAATTTGCCACTTCCTTCTTCAGATTCAGCCAATAGTAAAACTTCTTCACCATTGTCAATGTCTTTTGATATCTTAGATGACTTGAGAATGGCTTCACATGAAACTCCCTCAAGATAAGCTTCTTGAGCTCACTGCAATTCGGCACATAGATCTTGTCTCTAAACCTCACCAAACCATCTACCATGAGATGGTAGTCTGCATCTTGATCCCCTGTACCTGTACCTACACTTGTACCTATACCTGTACTATGTTGTAACTTGTGCATGATCTCCATGTATTTGTCTTCCTACTGACCTGTTTGTAAGATCCTATCATGTACCTTTGTCCCATAAGAGTTCATAGCTGCTATATGATTTACCTATACCTTCCTGCTAAGAGCATCTGCAACCTCGTTCTCTTTCCCTTTGATGTGTCTAATCTGGAAGTCAAATCACTAAGAGTAGCCAAACATCTAGCTTTCCTGGCATTTAGATTTGGTTGGTCAAACAAATACCTCAGCCCAATGTGATCGCTCATCAATATCAACCTCCTTCCCAAAAGATAATGTCTCCACATATTCAATGCATATATAATTGTTTCTAGCTCAAGATCATGTGTTGCATAGTTCTCCTCATGCTCATTCAATTTTTGTTACTCATAATGTAGAAAATCTTGTAGATTCACAAGTTAATGCAATTTGCTAAAGCAAGAGACAAGAATCTACTTCTACTCTTTAGAGTGGAAGCCCATAAACATCGAGCACACAATAATCAATATAGGAAGAGAATCAAAGGTACATAACACAATAAATATCTGGGGAAATCCAGAGCTCAAAACCCCACTATCTATTTTGTATTAATTCGGAAAATCAAGATGAAATTACAATGCTTGTTCTTGTGTATTTCATCTTCCGGATTCATCACATTTGGTTTGTTTAGATTGACATTTCGAACCAGCTACGGTGGTTCATCTTCAGGATAAGAAAGATTAGTGGAGAACTGGTCTTATTATTCCTTTTAATAAATAGATGTTGGAGATGCATTGCCAACTCTGAATCTCTTTAAGAATGTAAGATCAATCTTCTTTTTCGTTAATAGAAATCTGTATCTTTCAAAACTGCAAACTTTTTTCATTGTTTCCCTTCCGTATTAGGTGAGTATTTTATCTTTTAGGCTTCTGGGATCTTCATAATTGTGTATTTCATCTTCTGGATTCATTGCATTAGGTTTGTTTAGATCAACGTTTCGAACCAGCTACGGTGGTTCATCTTCAGGATAAGAAAGATTAGTGGAGAATTGGTCTTATTATTCCTTTTAATAAATAGATGTTGGAGAAGCATTGTCGACTCTACATCTCTTTATGAATGTAAGATCAATCTTCTTTTTCGTTAAGAGCAATATGTATCATTCAAAATTGCAAACTTTTTTCATTGTTTCCCTTCCATATTGGGTGAGTATTTTATCTTTTAGGCTTTTGCGATCTTCATAATTGTGTATTTCATCTTTCGGATTCATCACATTAGGTTTGTTTAGATCGACGTTTCAAACCAGCTACAGTAGTTCATCTTAAAGAAAAAGAAGACTGATCTTACATTCTTAAAGAGATGTAGAGTCGGTAATGCATCTCCAACACCTATTTATTAAAAGGAATAATAAGACCAGTTCTCCACTAATATTTCTTATCCTGAAGATGAACCACCATAGCTAGTTCGAAACGTCGATCTAAACAAACCTAATGCGATGAATCCGGAAGATGAAATACACTATTATGAAGATCGCAGAAGCCTAAAATATAAAATACTCGCCTGATACGGAAGGGAAACAATGAAAAAAGTTCATAGTTTTGAACGATATAGAGTTCTCTTAATGAAATAGAAGATTGATCTTACATTCTTAAAGAGATGCAGAGTCAGCAATGCATCTCCAACATCTATTTATTAAAAGGAATAATAAGACCATTTCTCCACTAATCTTTCTTATCCTGAAGATGAACCACCGTAGCTGGTTCGAAACGTCGATTTAAACAAACCTAATGCGATGAATTCGGAAGATGAAATACATAATTATGAAGATCGCAGAAGCCTAAAAGATAAAAAAAATGCTTGTTCTCTCAAGAACACTCCCATCACTCAGCGAATTCAATCTCCAACTCATAACAAGCGCAAGGCAAAAGCATAGCCTCTTCACAAGATCTCCAAGTAATTCTTATGAAGAATAGCTTGTATTTAAAGGGAAATAAAGCCTCTAAAAATAACACAATCTCTCAAGGATCAGTTCCTGATTGCATGCATTATCAGTGCAACTCAGAAAAATCTAAAACAAATAGTACATTGTCCCTACACTCTAGTCTCAACTGGATCTTTCTCATAATTGACATGCATTAGTTTCTGATGAGTAAATATCTAGTTAACTAGAGTAGCACTGGTGGAGTTCATTAGTGTCACCACTGACTGTTAACTCACTATTAGTTCTCTCAGTCAGTTTGAGAAATAATTTAACTAAACAAACTCATGAAATTGAGTCTTCTATTTTACAACTCACAATTAACTCACACTGGACTCCTACAAAGTAGGGAGAACTTATACATGACTTGCAAAAGACTTCCAACTCGAATTTCCTAAGTTAAGTAAGTTTAATAAACTTAATTTAACTATTTTAAGCTGTTATGAGAATAGAATTCGAATTTAATTCACAGTTTAATTCAAGGAAAAATTAAATTGGAATTTCTTATTTCCATTTCTCAAAAGTCCCTCTCAACAAGAAAGGGAATATCAAATACCCCAATCATGTCTCTGTGAAACTCGAATTTACATCTTCACAATGCCTTTGTCAATATGTCAGCATCTTGCTCCTTTGTGGGAATGTAATCTAACAACATGATCCACCTCAATACACAATCTATGAGATGATGATACCAGATATCAATATGCTTGGACCAATCATGAAAGACTGGATTTTTAGATAGTTTGATACAACTCTGATTATGATAATAAATCACTGTCGAATCCATCTACTGATGAAACAAACCAACCAGGATCTTTCTAATCCAGATAGCCTCTCTTTTTGCTTGACTTGCAGCCATGTACTCTGCCTCTACCAAACTGAGTGCAACCAATCTTTGTTTCCTACTATACCAAGAAACTGTCGCTGACCCAATACTAAATATCCCTCTTGATCTACTCTTCTTGTCGGATGGAATCCCTACCCAATCTGCATTGGTGAAGCCTTGAAGCTTCACTCCCTTTTTTTGTCTGTAACATAACCGAAACTTAGTTGTGCCTCTGAGGTATCTCAATACATGCTTTGCTGCCTTCCAATACAGCTTGGTAGGCCTAACCATCTAATCTGATAATCAGCCTATGAGTGACCTCAGTTAAAGATTTATTAAATGAAGGTATTATAGACCCATGTGTTGGTGTGTGTGTGTATATGTTATTTAAGCAACAGATCGATCAGATTGCTAATACACAGACACTTGAAATGGAAAATAGCAGAGAAATATAGTAAGCAATATAAGAACACAAGAATTTAATAAGGAGTTCACCCTATTCTCCAGGGCTACGTCTTTGGTCCAGCTCTCAGTGGTGGCCTTATTTTATTGTGTCTTGAAGCATAGAATTATAATGAAGGAGCTCAATGTGAGTCTCCTGAAACATAATTTTTCTTGGCAGGGTGTTTCTTGGAGTACATAGACTCTTTTCCTTACCAGCTCTTTGTAACCTTCTGGTCTATAATGGAGAGAGCCCAATGTGGTGCTCAGTCTAGACAAATCCTCTTTGGGATGGCTTGAATCCCTCAAGCTCTCTTGTGCTCATTGCTACCTTTGGTCAGCTCGGCCCTTTGTCTTCCGCTCTGCTATTGCTTCACTGTCTTTCTTCTCCTTGTTCTTCCTTTTTGCATTCCATCCTCCTCTCAGGGTTCTGGTTGTTGTTCTCTTTCTCTCTATGTGTGTTCTATTCTCTGTTCATGGCTTAAAACCATTCGTACCCATGGCTCTTCGATTTCTCTTCCACTTCTCGTCGGATCGCTTACTATAGCTTCACTTGGAGTTCCCTGTTCGGTGTATTCATCAGGCTCATAGGGAGTGGCCACATGTCCTCCTGCAGCTGCGCCAATTCGTTTCGTCAGTTCAGTTTTTTCCGTTACGTCATGGAATGAGTCTTCTGCCACCTTGGCGGTCAAATCAGACGTCAAATCTTTACAAAATATGGCTTAAACCCCCATCAATTTCACTTTCTCCATCGGGCATGCTCTCAGCCATTAGATCTAGAGCCCCCAGATCCAACGTCGTTCCCTCGTCCCGCGCGGTTGACTAGCTCGACTGTTAATGCGTGATCAGCGACAATTTTCTCTCTCCTCCACTTGCCATGCATCGATTTCTGAGTGGGATCGCTCTACTTTTACCAATTCCGCTTACCGTTTGAGGGTGCCCCCGATTAATACTGTTGGTTTTCAGAGCAAGTACCGCCTTTAGTGCTTTAGCCTTTTTCCTACGGTTTTCCTGGCTCTCATGCGACCAAGTGCTCAGGGCTTCTCCAATTTGGGGTTTTTCACCCAGCGATGCACGATTAGTGCTAAGCAGTAATTGCACATCAAAAACCTCCTCTGTTTCCTGATTCGGGCATCCCAGGGGCTAAATGCACCTCCGGCGTAGTCTCCACGGACCTTGGTCAGCACGCTTTGACTGAGGTCCTTGTCCTTCCACGTTGGCTACCATTGACACTAGTTTAGAGGTTTTTTTTATCACTGTTGTAAATTCTTTGAAGTTTGTCTTGACCTGATACAGCCATGGCTTTGTTTGATCTCTCTTTATGGTTCCAATTCGGATCACGGCCTTCCCACTGAAAAGCTTTTGGACCACCAAAAGTTGGTTTTCTTTCAAGCATCGACTAAATGAGGGTACTGTTGTCTCACTTGCCTAATCTCAATCCACTTTGCATTGCTTGGCTTTGAACCTTTGAGTCCAATTTGGAGGTACTCAACATCCCCTCTGTGCGTCGTCCTTACCTTCCTATCCAAGACTGTGTCTTCCTGCAATTCATTAAGATATTCAAGTAGCAGGTCATCAATAGAAGGCAATTGACTTTGCTCTTCAGGATCCTCAACCATTGAAGGTTCAAACAATCTCAAGCAATCTACATTTACGACTGAGTAGATGTGCATGTAAGCTAGTAGATCAAGGTGAAAAGCATTTTCAGCAATCCTCTCAAGTATCCTAAAAGGTCCATACCTGATAGGCTTTAGCTTTTTACCTTCACCTTGCATCATGTCCTTGCTGATATACAGCCAGACGTGGTCTCCAACTTGAAAACCATGCTCCATTCGATGCTTCTCATGCCTAGCCTTGTATTTGGCTTGGCTCTTTTCCAGCTATTCCTGTATTGCCTGGTGGATCTCCTGGATCTGTTCAATGAACCTAGTTTCCTTGTCCACATCACTGTGTCCATCAACCGTGGTATCTTTACTAAAGACAACATCCAAAGGAAACCTTGGTATGAAAGCAAAACAGGTCTCAAAAGAAGATCTCTGTGTAGAAGAGTGTTGTGCTCTGTGGTAATCATGCTGCACATAACACAAATGTTCATCCCAAAGCTTAGGATGTTTGCTGCAATATCCACTGAGTAATTGGATCACTGTCTTGTTAACTACTTCTGTCTGGCCATTGGTTTGTGGATGAAAAGCTATGATTTTCTTCAATTGGGTGTCCATCAGCCCCCACAGACTTGACCAAAACTTCCCCACAAATCGGGTGTCTCGATCAGATACATAGAAGTGGGTAATCCAAAATGAACCCATACATGTTCAAAGAATAGTTTTGCAGTTTGTTCAGTTGTAATCTGTTTATTACAAGGTATCAAAATACACATTTTACTGAACCTATCCACAACCACATATAGATAATCATGACCTTTTCTAGACTTCGGCAATCCTTCAACAAATTCCATGGAAACACATTCCCAAGGGTGAGAAGGAACTGGAAATGGAGTGTACATGCCTAGTTTTCTATTACTGGGCTTGCTTTTAGCACACATAGTACACCCTCTTACATATCTAGAAATTGTCTCATTCATTTTCGACCAATAGCAAAATCTTTGCAGCTGTGTAACTATTTTACTTACCCCAAAGTGGTCTGATATCAGAGAAGTGAGTGCCTCTCTAATTATCTTTACTCTCTCAGTTTGTGGAATGCAGAGTTTCCCACAATGATATAAGAGTCGGTCCTTTACATGATAATCCAATTCTTCTACCTTTTTACCTTGACTCAAAGTTGCATATACATCTTTAAAGTCTATATCTTTAGCATATTGTACAATGTAGCTTTCATGTAGTACAAAATTATGCTTAAGTATAGTAGATGCATTTATAATGGGTCTAGATAACATGTCTGCAACTTTGTTATGTATGCCCTTTTTATATCTGATGACTAGATGAAATTGTTGTAGAAAACCCATCCATCTGTAATGTCTCAATTGCTGCAACTTAATCTAGGAGTGTAGATATTGAAGTGGTTGATGATCAGTATGTATTACCATCTCTTTGCCCATTAAGTAATGTTTCCACTTTTTCACACTCTGAACTAATGCATACAATTCTTTATCATATGTAGGATAGTTAACTATTGCACGATTAAAAGTCTCGAAATGATAACATATGGGTTTACCATGCTGTGTCAACACTGCTCCCATGGCAGAGTCACTGGCATCTATTTGGATCTGTTAGGTTCTTATACCAATAGGTTTCATCTTTCATGATTGATAGTGGAAGGGCTAAATATGTTCATCATTGCATGTTGCAAAGGTTCCATATTTTGTATACATACTAAGAAAATTAAAAAATTAAAAGAGGGTATGCCTTGAAAGAATAATCAAAAGGCAAGAAAATCAATTGGTCAAAAGAATAGTGAAAATGAACCCCAAATTAAAGACCAGGAAAGTGGCCAGTCAAAATGCCACTACTATCTTTTGGCAGCATCACAGTCTGCAAATACTGCTGCTAATCATATTTGATGGCTGGCCCAACATTCTGATCTGGACCATGCCATGTTTAAATTGCTTGTTGCAGAATAGAGAATGATTCCTGTCCAAACAGCTCAAGCTTGGCAGATGACTAGCTAGGTAGAGGAATGAAGGAGCCCAACTGCTTAATCTGGGTCCTTGGAAGAAATAAGGGTAGATTTAGATAGGAGAGCAGTCAAAAGAAAAAGAGGACAATCAAGGTTTGCTAATTCAAGTGCACCCAATTCAAGTGAAGAAAAAATGTTAGGATTGCTAGGTTGGGTAAGTAGTGTAAGGTTGCAGAAGTAAAGAAGTAAAGTTGTCATTACCATTTGGCTTATCAAAGAAGGACTCATCCCATTCAGGGTATTGACACCATGGCAGAGGTTTGATGACATAACAATGGAAGCATGTCTAATTTCCCCCTTTTCCCCAAACATCATTTATTAACATTCCCCAAGGACTTTGGGATCTGCCCAAGAGTCATGTTTCACTTCATTCCATAACAAGTACCAAGTCAAACTATGAAGTTTATTCAAGGAAAAGAAGCCACATTTCTTGTGTAAAAATCATTACTCTCAATTCCACTCATTTTCTATCTCTAAGTTTTACTTCTTAAAGCTTAGCATTTTCCCCTACATATTCACCTCACAAAGTCATATTAACAACTAATGTATTATTTATCTCCCTAGCATGGTTCCCCTTCCCTAAATTCTACAAAAAACTATATAAAATCCCAAAAAATCTATAAATACCCTCCCCCTAGCAATATAGCTATACAATCATGTCTTGGGGAATATTAATCCATCAGGGACTAATATTAACCCTCCACCACCCTAGAATATAGGTTTTTAATCGAAACTTTGGTTAAAAATTAAATTCTATAGTCTCCGCCCTCATAACCCCTTTTTACCCCTCGCACGCAAATACATTTGTTTGTAATGTTTTTTAAATAAAACATATAAACGGGCGCATACATTAAACCCAGCTAACCCTAACTTTAAAACCCACCCCGCTCACATTTAATTTTAATTCATTATTTAAATTGGGCGAGTCCCGTGTCATAAACCACCGTCACCTCACACTCCCCACTAGCCGTCCGATCGTTGGCGATCCCGATCCAAAGGTGGGCAGTCAATCTCACCAAGGAGGCGGAGGTTTAGCGTCCCAGGGATTGGCGGTTTCACCGCCATACCCCCGCCACACGTTGCCCTCCCGAGTTGTTCGAAGCCCCCCCCCTTAATACCACTCAGGACCCAAAGGTGGTGCGGGGAAACCAGAAACCGCCTTCCCGCCCTGTGACGTCATACCCACATCACCATGACATCAGCGCCCTAGTCCGCCGCCGCTCCTCCACGTCGCCTCCACATCATCCAGTCGTGTCCATACCTCGCCATTGTGTCACCGCCATGCTGTCACCCACGTCACCCTGCCGTACCCGGGACCCACTGATGACGTCATGCTGATGTCATCACCAAAAAGTGCCAAAAGCACCAAAAAGGCCTAATTTCGCATAAAACCACGCGAAAGAGCCGTTTATGTGTCATTTTCACCACTCATTTCAGAGCGTTGTGCATGCTTTTACGACGATTTGCCGCCAAACTCACAATTCAACCGTTCGAGCTGCCACCACCTGCTGAATTCAAGTTGATTGCTTGCCATTGTACCAATTCAACGCCCTCGGAGCTGCAAAACCAGGTATTTGCCCGCCGTTGACCTATTTCACCCCTGTTTTTGCCATTTTTCTCCTAGTTACCTACAAAAAATCTCTGCAAGCTCCTCACAATTCAATTAACTACTAAAAACTACCTAAATTCCTGGTAAAGCTCCTGTTTTAACAAAACTCGTTAAAACCCGCGCCCTCCTGCAAAATTCACCGTTAAAGAGTGATTATAAAACCTGAGCCTGCCAAATGAAGTGCATACAACTCTGCATTAATCCCTTACTAGAATTCCCTCTGCAAAACTCCAGCTACTTAGCTCAAAAACATTCTGGTTTTTCCACAGAATGCCCCACAGTTCATCAATCCTGTAAAAAGTCTTTTGAAACTCTGAAAACTAGTCACTCCCAAGTACAAATTCAGTGTGCAGTCTTCAGCCTTTTCATTAATCCTAAGCTCAAGTACTAATCCAGAAAGGTTTAAACATGGCCACTCCATCAGCTCTAGATGTTGCTCCTATCAATACACCTAGCAAGGAGCTTGAAGCAATGCCTTTAGTGGACAGTGATTTCCTCATTCAAGATTTTGTGCGAGAGAGGAACCACTTACAAACCTTTTTCCAGCTGAGGAATAGCCACTTGAACAACAGTGATATGTATGGCATCTGGGAGTCAAATTTTCCCATCTACTTCTTTCCCTCTGTGAATATCTTTCCTGAAATCATTCACCTCTGTGTTGAGAATTATGACCAAAGCCTCAGAGCTGTTAAGTCTCCATCTGGGAGCATACTCTTTTACATTACTCCTGATTCCATCAATCAAATGCTCAACTTCAAGCAGACCCAACTGCTCTACCCTTTTTCCATAAAGCACCTGCTGGATGAAGGCTCCAAGCTCTCTAGCACTGAGATTGCTACAGTTGCCAAAACTTTCATGAGAGCAGACTGCCTGTTGCGGGATTTTATCCCCTAAGGCTCTTGGGTGGAACCCTAGCAGATTGAAAGTTGTCTAAATGAAGAAACATGCACACACAGCCATTATGCTAGAAAAAACTATTTCTAAGGTGAGAAGGACGTACCTCAGGTCCTACGTCCGGGTAGTTCCTCAAGGGTCCAAACCCTTCTTCATGTCCCTTCCGCTCCTTTGCCTTGCAAAACCAGCAATTCCAAAGAATGCAGCAGTATATGGACAAAGATTTATGTGAAATTCATCTTTATGTTATACAAGAAAGGAGTTAGTTATAAACTTTTAGACATCCATTCACACATGAAATTCAAACATGAACATCATTAACATAAAGAAAGAAGCATATCGGGAACAAGACGTGTTTCTTTATTAGACAAATAGAATAGTACAAAAAAGAGCAATATCACCTTAACCACTTCTGCAGGCTCAAAGCTCAGCCTCCTTCTGGATCCGTCCCGCCTCGAGCCTCTAGTAGG
>APFE031739802.1:0-36548 GCA_000404065.3 Pinus taeda | reverse complement strand
GAGGGAGTGTTAATTTGGAATCCTAGGGACAATTGCCTCCTTTGGACAACCTTCCTCATCAAGAAATACCCCTCTTAGCACTTGGAAGAATTTAATTTGGTTGGGGAAAAATTTATTTTTAATATGGAAACCCACATGTTCACAAAAGGCCAAGTCGACCCAAAAGAGAAATTGGACTCCCTTGGAATTCTATAAATACAAGTCAAGTGAGTCTCATTTGGATATCATCATCAAGCATCTTCTTCTTCACTGTTATTTTATTTGGCTCACACATGTCTGAGGTTGGTTCTTAGAATTGTTTTGTACAAGTTTGAAATTGCAAGGTCTAAGCTCGCACATGTGGGTTAGGGTTTTGATATGTAGCTGCAAGGTTGGAACAGAGAAACTTTGGTTGTAGCTGCACATATACAGGGTTCTTTGTGCAACTGAAGATTTGCAGTTGCATGCATGGTCACTGGCTCTGTCAGGTTGTGACCTAAGGTTTTGATAACACGTCACCGTAGATTTTCGTCGTTGACCACAGGTTAGAAAACTCTGATATGGAGTAGACTTGTCTACTGGGTCATCTCTTAGATATTGTTTGGTTTGTTTTGCTAGATAACCATGTGATTGGTGAATTGGAATATTGTACTCTCTCTCTTTTCTGAACAATTTACGACAATCTAGTAAGAAGAAGAATTTGGAAGGATTTTCCTCCTTTTGGGGTTTTTCCCTAGTCTTTGACCAAACTTGGTGTCTCTTATTTGTCTCTTATTATTCATTACATTTATTTCTATCTACAATAATTATTTATCATTGGAAAATTAAATTGTTTTGAAAATATTGCTAATTAAAGATAAGAATTGGGCCAAAGTAATTGTAACAACATAGAATAGTGGAAAAGTAACAGACCACTCTAAGTCTGAAATTTCTGAGGTATTTTTTGACCAAACGTTTAGGCACGTTGAGTGAGATTATAAGGCAGTTGCAGGAAGTTGAATTTTAGCCATGTTGGCTTGGCTTGACTGAATTTTGGGCAGCAGCAAGAAGGTCAAATTTTTTATTTGTTTGACTATGTTTGACTTGTATGATTTTTTTGGTTTGTTTGACCAATTTTGACTAGAAAGATCAAATTGTAGCTTTATTGAACTGAAGAATTTCTCATAGAAAAGATTGCTCAATTTTCTCTTGAGTATGGGTTTCCCAAGTGCAAGTTTATCTCTCTTTGTGTGCTTGGATGTCTCTTCATGATCCTACTATCATTATTGCATTATTTTTTATATCTTTTATGTACAATTACTTAATGATGTATTTGACATAAGAAATCTTGGTTGAATGAATCATTGGAAAGAAATTATTAGTTTATAAGATCATATCTCCTTCAAAAAAACAAGAAATAAGCCACATCACATAATAATTCCACCCAAGAAAAGTTGGTCAACTCATCCATCATATCAAAATTCCAAAAGAGAAAAATCACAAATATTTGAAACCTTCTAAGGGATTTCTCAACCCAAATCCAACCATTGTTGATGTTTGTAGCTCATGAAGTTACCTCTACATAGGGCTAATCAGTGTCTAGGCATGAAAAACTTTCCCAAGATCTCTTTGGGATGCTTACTCAAGTATTGAGTAAGTTGTTTTTGTAACTTAGCCTAAGTCTAACTTAGAAAAAGCACATAAATAATTATGTTGACTATTGAGCTAAAAAAAATTAAGAAATGTAAGGTATTTAATTTAGTGATCATGTTTCATTCTCAACCAATAATCTTGAGTGAGGCAAGATCTATTCTCGTTCATCCATCACTTTGAAGATTAGGGTTAGGGATTAGCTCAATGAGAATTTCTAAAAGCAAAGATAATGAGGGGATAAATGTACACCATAAAGCTATACAAGACATTAAGAAAGAGATTTTGTCAACTAATGAGTGAGCTACTCACGTGTCAAGTCTAAGGAAGGTGTAGGGGTGTAACATAGGAGATCTACATTAGCCAAGAAAATCAAGGATAGATCTAGAGCTTAATCAACTAGATCAAATATAGAGTATGTTGTATTTGTAAATTCCTCAGTTAGGCTATTATCCTTGGACAAGAGCCCAAGTAGGTTGGAATTGTAGAATTGAGGCTTCTGTGATCCATGTCAAAATTACGAGAGATTCTTCCACTGAATATTTGTTAAGAACCTAGTTGTGCTTTTATTCAGTATATCTATGATAAATTTGCGAGGAACTAATTTTCACGGGTTTAGTTCAAAAATTAACATGGCCAATCTCCAAACTTTTAGGTGCTAATTTCATATAGGCATCACATGATCTAGGTTCAGTTGTGATCATATGAGGCATAAAAGTTATTTTCAGGCCGAGTACAAGAGGATTGTACAAAGGCCATATGTTGCACATCAGCCAATGATTTTCTTTTTTTTATTTGGCCAAAAAAATCCAAAAGGGCCAGCTGAAAAGAAAACAAATTATAGCCAAGATAAATTGTAAAAGATATAGAGAAAATTAAAATAAAAAATAATAATAATAATAATAATAAAGGTTGGCTAATATTTTGGATATGGCCGAGTGGCTATGCAATACCTATCATCCATGGTCAGTGTTATGATCCTTGCACCTTAAAAATGATAAGAAACCAATAATTGCAGTCTTCTTCAAGGGGGTACCCTCCTTTTATAATTGATACAATATACAAGACAATATTTGATGATCTTAAGACTAGGTCTTAGTGTATATATAGGAGACAAAAGGTACCATTATAATAAAATAGGACCATGACAAGTTCTAGCCGACATAATAATACAACAATAGACATGTAATCACTCAATATCTAAGGCTTAATAAGGGGTTTATGTGTTAATATAAGGCTTAACACACCCCTCTCCTTCAAAGAAGTGGTGTCCTCAACACTTGACTATCGTTCCATGTCGCTTCTTCCACAAGTAAGTTCTTCCATTTGATGAGGTACTCAGTGGTTGTTCAATTTCTCAGCTACCTAGTCCTTGTTTCCAAAATTATTTATTGTTCTAATATTATTTTCCCTTCTTCATTAATATCTAGTAGAATAGTTTGGATTGTGATCTTGTCATCGATTACTTCCTTTAAGTAGAAAAACATGGAAAACTACATGTACACATGAAGATGGAGGAACATCCTATTTATAAGGCATACTTCCAATCCTCTGCAACACCTTATAGGGGCCATAATATATTGTAGCTAATTTATTTTCCCTCTTTTGTTGCTTGAGGGACATCTTTTTATGTGGTTGTATTCTCACGAATACCCAATCCCCCCACCTCAAATTCCCTTTCACTGCAATGTTGATCTACTTGTTGTTTAATCCTGTTTTGTGTCATAATCAAGTTGTCTTTCAGTAGTTTGAGAACCTATTGTTGGTAATGTATGTGTTCCTCTAATGCTTGAGCCTTTATAGTCCCTTTCAAGGGCGATCTGACGGATGGAGGATGATATTGATATAGTGCCACAAATGGTGGCATTTTTTAAGAAGTATGGAAGGATGTGTTTTATGTTGGAAATACTAAGGGGGGTGAATTAGTGTATTTTATCAATTAGTAAATTTATTATTTTTCATAGAATTAACAATAAGTAAACATCAACACAGCAAGAGAACAATGCATAAGATGTTTTAGGTGGAAACCCTTATGGGAGAAAAATCATAGAACATTTTTCTAATTATTTTGAGTACAAAATATGCTTTAGCTCCAACTCAAAAAGGGAAGCCCCAACTCCCTAGTACTCTAGAAAAGTGTTCAGCTTACTAGCTCCAACTGGAAGTACACTCCAACACCCTGGTTTTATCATCTAACACTAATAGGATGCTCCAACTCCTGGCCATTTTTTATACACTGTTGTATGTGTGATTAAATGCAAACTCATTTATGTTCTTGAATTTTCATCCTCACTCAAACACCACACACTCACTTGGGCATCATAAGGGGCCACATAGTCACACATATGCAAAAGTCATCTTCTATATTCCAATAAGAGTCATAATATATATTCATAACATTAATCAATCTCAAATGTAAGTAGAAGCAAAACTCAAATATGTGTATGCAAACATAAAAGATATATATATATAAAAGAAATACAAGCTTATATATTGATCGCTCAAGCTTCGAAACTGAATGGTAAATGCATAAAATTAGTCCTTAGAATGCAAATCACTTTCTGACAGACTAAATGTAGAGAATGAATAATGTTTAAATGCTTAGTAAGAAATCATATCAGGATAAAGTTACCTGTCAGAGAGTGTAATTGGGCTTTTAGATCTTGATATTATATCAATGTTAAATCAAAGAGAAAGGAGTCAGATTAAAGTGGAAGAATAATGAGATTATCATCTTGATATCTTGAATCAATTCTCATGATTTCTAGATTATATTGCTTACCCTAGTTACAATGCCTAAAAAAAACTTGAAATGAATATAGAGTAATTATGCCTACTTGGAGAGCCATGAATGTGATGCACAATGAACTCGTGGTTCCTATGAGTACTAGAGTCTGTGTTAGGAATGGAAGTGAACTACATTTCATCATTAGTAAGATAACCTAAAATTACAATTAAATTTATCTAAAAACACATGATTTGTTGTACCGACAAGCCTAGTAATAGAAAATAGGGTCTATATCATCCCTTACATGTGCCGAGTCATCCTAGGTAAATCATTTACATGGACTGTACAGGAGTTTTACCAAAAACTAGGAAGGGACCTTACTACCTATTTGTGGTAGTTGACAGATTCACTAAGATGTGCATTCTCATGCCCTATAAAAATACCATTGGTGGGAAAGAAGTAACAAACTTGTTCATTGGATATTTTGGGTGCACTTTGGGATATTGAGGAACATAGTTTCAAATAGGAACATAAGATTTCTTAGTGAATTTTGGACTACATTGTGGGAGACGATGAACACAAAGTTGAAGAGGTCTACGACATTCCATCCATAGAAAAATGGGAAAATAGTAATCAACAAGACTTTGGCAACTTTTGAGGATTTAAAATTAGAAGCATATGAAGACACGGGATGAAAATATGTTCTATATACAACACTCATACTATATAGAGTAGTCTACACTTCTTCTGCTAAGTCCCCATTTTAAACTTGTTTTGAATATTTTCCACCCTCACCTTTGGATATTGCATGCAAGGATTTAGGGAGGATCTCATTGGGGATGCTCTAAGGAAAAATAAATTTGTGGAGAAGATCATGTAGATCCATATGTAAGTATAGGAGATAGTGAAGAAGTCACAAGAAAAGTACAAGGGAAGGTTTGATCAGCACAAAATAGAGAAATTATTCAAGGTGGGATACAAAGAATGGTTACAACTGAATAAGGAGATTCTACAAGGTCTTGGTATGAAAATCAAGACTTTTGCAATATGGTCCCTTTGAGATATTGGAAAAGGTGGGAGATAACTCCTATAGAATCAGTCCACCCCCATACATGCACATTTACTCAATAGTGAATGTGAAAAATATGGAACTCTATGAACCTTCCATATTGGATCAAGAAGAGTAGGAAGTTCTACCTGATCAATCAAATTCACATCCATATAGATAACATGAGCAACAATATTATTAAAGAGGAGTTTATTTTTTTCTGAAAACTAAAATTTTAAAATAGGATTTTCATGTTCCCTTTATCCTTTTGTTAATGTTATAGTTCCAATTAATTTTGTGATGAAGGTGGACTTTGAGATATTTGTAAGAAGTGACTTACTCAGAGTTGTTATTATCATACACAAAAATTATTGTATGCCTATTCTTTTGGACCTAATTATCATAACATTGTTTTGTCATAGTTTACATATCCATTCTACAACATCAATCCATAGGAATTCTTAATTGCTTGTTTAAATCAAAGAGACATTTAGCCATAAGAACAATATCTTTAGCTTAAAGAAAAAAGGTGGTGATTATTTTAGTAAAAATAGTGCTACCACAATTTATTTTTTCTAAAAATGCCTCTAACTTGCCAATGTAAAGTTCAAAAAAGATAGAGTACTAATGAAAACCTTGCTTAACTTTTATATGAAAAATAACTTCTTCACACCAATCCTTCAAGTTTTTGAACTTAGCAACAAAATCATATTTGTATAACCTTATTTTAATTACTTTTAATAAAAAAACATTTAATATTTTTAATTTTTTGGGATGATTAACACAAAAATTAATTATAAACATTGTAGTAAAAGTTTTTTAAAACCAACCAAAAAATGATTTTGTTATTATAATATTTATTTAAAATAAGTTTAAAATAAATATTTATTTAGAATAATTTAAAAATAAATAAATAAATAATAGCATAATTTTTAAAAACAAATTAACCTTTATCTTAATGCAATTCATTCATTCATTGCCAATACATTCGAGTTTCTTAAACCATGGTATAAAATATTAACACATTTTATTTTATTTTGCATTTTTCAAGAGGGAAAATGAAAAAAACATGTTTTGAGGTGCATTTTTATGGACTGATGATTCTCGGAATATTTGGGAATCAGGGAGACATAGGCGCAGTCAAATAATTGACCTCCTATATCGATCTGATTCCAGAATATTCGAGGAATTGGTATAGCTCCTATGTCGATCTGATTCCAGAATATTCGAGGAAGGCAATCTACATAAGCTTAGGGTGTTAGGGTGTTTTGAACACTGAAATAGAATGGTGCAGAGATATATAGTGGGAGGATGGAGATATATGTTTTTGGGCCCCAAATAGGATGCGGAGACATCTGTCTTGAGCCTCCAAACAGTGTCGCAAACATATGTTGTAATTAAGATTGAGCACCCATTAAATCGAGTTGCTTAATTCTGTTCCATTTGAATGACTCAGCGTTAAATTATAGTTATATCAAACTAAATGTTGGAGTATCACATTTCAACCCCAACAAAGGATGATAGTAATATTTTCCTCTCGCCAACACCACATGGATGCATTACTTAAATCATCAACTCAATTTGTTTCGTGCATATTTATTGCACCGTTCAAGTGTCGAGTACGAATGTGGCACCGAATTCAAGATCCAGTATAGTACAAGAAAAACCAAAGGAACAACTCGAATTGCCATGACGTGCATGTCCAAATTTGGATATCATACGGTGGGTTTTGAACTGTTTAACTCAGAGCTCCAACATTTTGTTGACAATGTTATGAACGTCGTGAGAATTAAGAAACAGGTTTAAAAACCAACAAAACAAACTGCCTTGAAAGATATATAATTGTTGATATGGACTAATTGTGTGCGGTACGAGTGGCTCAAAGTTGAATTATATTAGATTAACTATCATAATAGCATATTAAATTTGGACCAGGTTTACTTCTTCGCGATGGGGAATCTAGGTCGTCCAAACGTTATATATTGTCGTTGTTGTCTCGTTTTTTAGTTGTAGAAGGCAACATGAAAGGTTTGAGTAAGGGGTGGAAACCCTTTTCTTTGTATAGCAACGACAAAAATTCCAAAGCAATGGACACTTGTTTCATGGAGTAGGGAAGTTTACTTCTAAGTGGATGGATAGAGATAATGAAGGAGTTTGACCAAAAAATGTGTTCAATAGACATAAATGTTTTCAAGTACGAAAGCAAAGTGAGTTGACAAGGAATATGCTTTCCTACCTTTATATTTAGGGATCTTGGATTTGAAAGCACTCCGTGAATGGTTTGAGGATGATTTCCAAGATGACCTAAAGATCATGAGATCATTGGTTTAAAGTGATGAAAACACTAGTGCAAACATGCATCTATGAAGAAAGAGGCATGGAAGTCTTTTGGTTGACTTATTTGACTTAGCAGACTTTGAATAGAATATTGGAGTATTTGAGTGGAGTGGTAATGGTCACCATTTATCACCCTTTTCTTAATTATAGAGATTAGCATGACTGGTTTCTTAGGAGATGGAAATGGAGCATTAGTGCACTAAGAAAAGGTGTCAATTTCAATGTAGAAGTTAGAGTGTTGGGTTATCAGAGGTGGACAATTTGGAGGTGGAAATGATGACCTTTCCTTGGTCAAGTAGAGTTATAGATGCATATTGAAGTATAGAAGGAAGTGATCATCCTCATCAAAAATAAGTGCATTATTATGGCTTGGGAATAATAATTGGATTGGCAACTTGACTAGTTGAAGGCATGGAGAGTTCAACCCACAAAAGCATGCAAAAATTAATTGAAGTACTAACGTAATATTAGGGTTCATACGGTGCAACACTATGAAGTTTTTATAATTTTTTATGAAGCTTTGATATAGAAGCAGTAGGTAGTCATAACAATGTTGGACTTATATTGTGTCCACAATAGAAGACAACAGGAACAATAAAGACATCCAAGAGGCATTGTTGGTAGAAGCTGGGAAAACATACTCTCTTCAAAGGACGAATTGGACAATGGGCAGTTGTATAGCAATAACTATGGATGCATGGGTATAGTTAGGAGACCTAGAGGAAAAAAATCTTGAGGATGTTCTCAAGGACAACAATGACTTCTAGTGAGGAGGATGTAAGGGGCTACCCTTAGACGTCTTCAACCACCTCCATCACATGATCACCTTGGTGGTCACTAATTGGAATAGATGGACATGTTAGAAGGTTAATTGATAGAAGAATAAATTTTGGGTGCCCTTGCATGGGGTAAATGAGCACCGTGAACATCCCATATGCCCTCGCTTAGATTAGGCACATCATAGAGCCTAGTAACTCACACTAGTTGGATATGGAATAATAAACTTGGAAATGAAACTCGAAAGGGAATGCAAAGTTGGGGGGATGGTTAATGACAATGTCCAATCCACAAGTATGATTCACAAAAAAAATATTGGTACAGAGAATTTGATTAACTTTAATATAGGCTTGAGTACTTGGTCTACATGTAGACCATAGGAGTTGAGTATTACTTGGACTCCATGTAGACCCAAGGAGTTAGGAAATCAACACTTGGGGGGTATGATGGAAGGAAGAAATTCATTTAGATACAAGCATCCATGGAGCATAATAGTGGGATGCACTTATTTAGCATACATTCATTAAGCACACATCCATTAGATGCACTTGAGCACATTGGGCATAGTTCAACACAATTGCGAGGTGCATAGCACTTTGGGCAAAAATCATTGGATGTTGGGTGTTCCATGGGAAAATCATGAACGGGTGGAGTTCCTGCCATCAAATGCAGTCAGAGTTGGAAATATGGGAACTTGGGTCCACTTAGGGTCCACAATTGGCCTTATGTTATGTTGATACATGGCCCCAAGTGGCTTTATGGACATCAAAACATAGCCTTATCTTAGAGCGACATGTGGCAACAAGTGTGTATAATATGATATTTTGACATGTGCCCCTCTATTGCATTGACACATGGTGACGAGTGGCCCTATGTTAGACCAACATGTGACAACCTATAAATTAATGTTATGTAAATGCATGACCCTATACTTTATTGAAACATGATTACATTTAGTTGGGATATTCAGTGGAAACATGTTGAATGCTATGCTATCTTGACGCATGGAAACACGTGGTTTGATGTTATGCTAACATGTGACCATATGTTATAGAGACACATGGTGACACATTGCTTGATGCTACATTGATACATGTCCCTATCCTATATTGATTTACCTTATTCTACATTAAAACATATTGGAACATGACCCTATGCTACACTAACATGTGGTAACAAGTGTTCTAATGAAACAATGACATGTAGCCCTATGCTATGATGACATGCGGCCACTATAGTCTTATGCCTTGTTGTTTTTCCAAGTCTTAGTTGGCTTGCAACCTTTCCACAGAAGAACTTGGAATCCTCTACAAAATGAGGAGCATGCTAGCTAATATATAATGATCGATGTGAAGGGTCATAATCCTTAACAAGCCACATTTTGATCATGGATCTCACTTAATCTTTTTCATATGAAAATACTAACCATGGCTACTTAAACTCCAACACTCCCTTTTAGTGTGGGAGGTACTTTTCATTATCTCTCTCTCTCTCAATCTCAACATAAGGAAAGCCAATAGCATCAAACCAAACACCATTGCCCATGAGGCCATACACATCACATTTCATCTCTCACAGAGATGACTCATCCTTCTCGACCAAATCATAGGTCTCACAGAACATCCAAGGAAGGGATCACACCATCAATCTCCTCAACTATACCACAGGTATCACAATGAGAGATATGAAAAATACCATCAATCTCCCTATAAAGGGAGATATGAAAACAATACACCATCAATCTCCTCTTAGGGAGAGATGAAAACAGTACACCATCAATCTCCTCACATGGAGAGATGAAAATAGTACACCATCAATCTCCTCATGTCAAGGAGAGATGGAAATTGTACACTGTCAATCTCCTCTCAGGAGAGATTGTTAAACACACATGGGCAGCAAGAGAAATATGAAGGATAAAACATGCAAGTAAAATTTTTATTAACAACTGATATACATTTATAGTACATAGTTGTGACCGTTGGGTTTCACATCCCAAGGTCTCTTGGACTCCTTTTGTCCATTCGGCTTCCACACTAACCCATTGAGGATTAGGTGTACAACATTCCCCCTTAATCCGAAGGGTTATGTATGAGTCCAAGAAGAGAGCTTTAATACAAAATGTGCAAAAATGCATGGCAGCACTAGGCTGAATGTGCTCTCTGAAATGTTGGTATAAAGGGTGGTGGTTTAAGGATGACCACCAACACCGGAATGCTTAGTGCAGTTCCTGGAACTCTTCCAAAACTGGCAAGAAGCTGAAGTCTTCTGCTTGAGGAAGTGCTCCTATTGTTTTGAAGAGGGAAACCTTCAACCAATAAGGGAGGTCTCACCCCGCATAAAAGGGAGAACTCCAACCTGAAAAGGGAAGTCTCAACCTATGATGGTTTAAGGATGACCAACAACTCTGGAATGCTTAATGCAATTCCTAGAACTCTTCCAAAACTGGCAAGAAGCTGGAGTCTTCTACTAGAGGAAGTGTTCTCAATTTTGTTCCTGGAATTCTTCTGAAACTGGCAAGAAGCTGAAGTCTTCTGCTAGAGGAAGAGTCCCAGATTACCAACTAAAGGCATGTTCAGGGGCATCTTTGTTTATGGATACAACTCTGAATCTGGTATGGCAGTTTGTGGCTCAGGCTCGCTTGATGTGGCTTTGAAGCCTATAGATGACCATCATTTCCGCCCCTGTCAGATACAAGGTGAGATGATGGAGAAAACTCAACTGCAAGACTGTTCAATACTCTGGAACAAGTTCTGACATGTGTTTGGAATATCTTCTTAGCTGTTGATACCCATTGCCAAGAAGCGATCCATCCAAGATGAATCTTTGTTCTTGTAGGATGTTTGTTTCTGAAGCATCTGTGTGAAGAATGGGTGGTTTTATGACAGTGCTTACATGGATGAAGATCAAAACAGTGATCTTTCAGATGGCCAACTTGGTCACAGTGTTGGCATTTCACAATCTGTTGTTGTTGTTGTTGTTGTTGTTGTGGAAGAGGGGTAGAATCTGGAACAGCTGGAGTTGAACTGTCATGAGGAGCAGGTGAACTGTCATGAATGAATCCAGCACTCTGAAACTAAATGGGCTTTGAGTAGTCTGGAATATGAAAGGACAAGTCCTTTTCATATCCAAGACCAGTTCTGTGCTTGTTGTCGACAAGCTGTTCCCAAGGTCTGATGATGGGCTTGGGAAGTGCAGACTGAGTTTCTGCATCTACAGGTACAACTGTTGCTTTATTAGGTATTAAATCTGAACCAACTGTAACATTATTGTCTCGCTGTTTATGGGAGTCTGTTTTAATCTTCTGAACAGAAACAGGTTCAGAATGATGACTCCATTGTTGTAGTTCTTCTTGCTGTAGCTTTGTTTCAAGCTGCAAAAACTCAATATTCTCATGTGCATTTTGGAGACAAATTTTAATGTTGGAAAGAGAGGTTTTGTTGATCTTAACCATCTCATCAATAGTGGAAAGTATTAAATTATTCAGTAGTTTCAATACATCATCTATTATATCCATTTCATACCAATATAATCAGAGAAGAGACATTATCTTCAGCTACAAATTGATGATAAATAATTGCAACTATTAGATGAGTAGCAAGATACCAATATCACCAAGTCACTGTAGCAGAAAGCACAGTACCAATTTCAATGTAGAAAATGACTCGCTGCTTTAATGTACTACTCAAATTATTCAAACTACTCACACTGTGAAAAAGAGAGTCAATCTTTGACTTTCTTTGCAAATTAAATTTGTCGACAGTCTTAGTAGACCCTGGTTTGTGTCATCAAGATACTAAATATAACCAATTGCAAGGAAGCTAGATCGAACCCTGCAAACTGATTTCTCATAGCTGAACTAAAGCTTCAAAAGAATCAAGTATCTTCAGCCAGTGTTAGAATCGGGAAAATTCTGAAACGATCAACAATGTATCTTTAACGCAGTGATTTGTCAAGCCCCTTTTTGGAAGGTCAAAGCTCAATAATTCTTCAAATTTAACATTTGTTTGCAAAGTAATGGCATCATGGATATAATGAGTATTTCAACCTCCAATTTGACTCCTTAGTAAATTTGGCATATGCAATATATTTGGAACACATACTCGCCCTTGACACCTTGAGATTTCAGAGCACAATTAAGTCTGAAAACACAACTCAATCCTCAAATAATGCATCCCTTATTGTCTAATCATAAACCCTGTGATATGTAATTCAAACTTCAGATCTGGTGTAATTTCTCCACAAAGATCTCAGCCTTTGGCAGTCAGATGGAGCCAAGAATAAACAGTTTTCTGTTTGCTATGTTCAACCCTTTTTCGTTGGTGTAAACACTAGCAAGAAATCCAACCTCTTTACTGTTGTAGCAGCTCCCACACACTGATGCTCTGTGTGACTTGGCCTTCCTAATGGAAGAAATATATATCTGAAAAAATATGCTGAGTGCTTGAGAAAGCAAACTTGACTTCCACACTCATTGAAGTTTCTATTCAATGCTTTAAACACTGTGTATATAATGCAAACTGTTCCACCACTTCAAATGAACCATAGGTATCGCAAGATAGGTCATGAACTTTTGATTCATTTCAGTGCCGAGAGCAACGTATCGCAACACAAGTCACGACTTTTTTTTTTTTGAGCACCAAATCATATATATATGTGAAAGAAGAGCACCAAGAGTACTGCATTATGGAGAACACCGAATTATACAGGCACACATTCAAGGAATTTGAGGCATATCAATGTAATCTTCAACACAACGCACAACAAGAAAATAGTTTTAAAAAGGGTTAACGCAGGTCCAAACACAACCTATCACGCTTAGTCTCTACACCTCCACGCATATCAATGTAATCTTCGCACAACGCACAACAAAAATACAGTTTTAAAAAGGGTCAAGTCCAAACACAACCTATCACGCTTAGTCTCCACACCTCCACGCATATCAAGTATTATAACCAAAATAACCACGCATACCAGTCTTCAAATATGCCAATGCAACAAATCATACAGTGTATTCAGCAAAATTAATAGTATTCAACCAAAAAAGGGTGCAGAGGATTACTGGTAGGCGCAACTCTCAACATTGCATAAGAATATGAACCAATTTTATTTTTTTGTTTAGGAGTTCAACACGCAGGAGTGGAAAAAAATACGAAGGCTTTCGAGCAGTGCCCTATCAAGCATCTCCCCTCAAGTCACACCATTTCCGCAGGCCCTCATTGAAAACTATATGCATATTAACAATAACTTAAAGCTGCTACTGTTTGAATATGAATCTACAGATTCCGGATCGTGTGAAGGAGAAGAATCAGATAGCCATGCAGACAGAATCAACAGAGCAGTGTTGTTTACACAGGATATCAGAAAAGGTCATATAACTGATAGGCAAGTAATGGCAGCGTATTGTACGGAGCAAGCTTTGTATGGAGCAGTGCTTTTAAATGGAGTGTTTATGGACAGAGAGTGCAGATAATGGAAGAGAATGAGAGTGCAGGTACAGAGAGCGTAGGTAAGGTAGACAGAACTCAGGTAATGTTAGACAAAGAGTCTTAAAATAGCTAGAGTCAGGTGCAGCGTATACAGTGCCAGAGGTCACGTAGGAGAGGCAGCAGATTTCTGGCAGACAATGAATTAATGGAGCGTTACAGGTAATGGGTAGAACTGGAAGGTCCGCACACAGTAAAACACTTTATAAGGTGGTAATTCTGCTAAATTTTGATTAGGAGAAAGGCATAACTAACATATATCTAGAGACCACAAAACAAGTGGCTCAAATTGGAGTAGGACCAGCAATCGCCTGCTCTGATACCATGTTAAAGACACATGGGCAGCAAGAGAAATATTAAGGATAAAACATGCAAGTACAATTTTTATTAACAACTGATATACATTTATAGTACACAGTTGTGACCGTTGGGTTTCACATCCCAAGGTCTCTTCGACTCCTTTTGTCCATTAGGCTTCCACACTAACCCATTGAGGATTAGGTGTCCAACAGAGATGAACACAATATACCATCAATATCCTCTCAAGAGAGATTAAAACAATATACCATCAATCTCCTCTCAAGAGAGATGAAAATAGTACACCATGACTACAAGACTTAGAACGAAGCACCCTGACCTCATAGGTCTTATAGTAACTTGATGATGTTATCAAACCAATGCTCCCTCTTAATACTGTCCTCCTTGCAACCAATCAACCTTGTCCACATTAGCAAGACTATGGAAGCCAATCATTAGGGGAACAGTCCATATCATCAAAATTTGTTCATATCTTCCAAGTTTTATGATCAAACAATTCCAAATCATCATCACTGAGATCCACATCTACATCATCATCATCAAAGGAATATATGTCTATAAGGAGTCAAAACACATCATTAATGAATCTAGTGTTATGTAACCAGCTCAAGAAAAAGATAGAAAAGATAGATCAACGCCTTAGAATTCAGCCTCTTTGAGGGGGAAACCTCCTCTACATTACATATGAACAATTCTTGGATGATTCAAATGACAAAACCTCCTTTCTATATATAGGAGTCTAAGGAGTCACAATATAACCCAACCAACCTAATAATAATAATATAAAGCCACAAAAATAACAATAGAGGGATTATATGGGGCACAGTAATAACAAAATGGGGACAATAGGGGCACAACAATATTAATAAGGGGTATAACTACAATAGTAATGGGGTAATCACTAGTATTATAGGGACCCAACATGCCCCTCTCCTTCAAAAAAGTGTTGTCCTCAATGCTTAAGTAGTTCTAGATACTTCTGTATAAAATTCTCATCCTCCCATGTGGAATCTTCAGCGGATAAGTTCTTCCACTTGATAAGATAGTCCGAAATTGATCGATTTCGTAGCTGTCGAGTTCTTATTTCTATGATTGCTTCTGATTCCAATATAATTTTTCCTTCCTCGTCAAGTTCTAGAAATATAGTTTGAACTAGGAGCTTGTCGCCTATAACCTTCTTTAAACATGAAACATGGAAAACTGGGTGCAATCGAGAAGCTGCAGGAAGCTCCAATTTGTATGCCATAGTACCAATCTCTTGCAACACCTTGTATAGACCATAATACTTTGGTGATAATTTATTATCCTTCTTAGCTTGCTTGAGGGACATTTTCTTATATGGTTGTAGCCGTAGGAATACCCAATTACCTACATCAAAACTTATTTCACTGCGATGTTGATCTGCCTGTTGTTTCATTCTATTATGTGCCAACAAGAGGTTATCCTTTAAGAGTTGGAGGACTTGTTGTTGATGTTCAATGTGATGTTCCACTGCCTGAACCTTAGAATTTTCTCTTAAATATGATGTGATGAATGGTGGCTGATACACATAAAGTGCCATAAATGGTGTCATTTTTATTGTTGTATGGAAGGAAGTGTTATACCACCATTCCGCCAGAGGCAACCATTTGACCCATTGTGTCTGTTTATCATATACAAAGCAACGAAGATATCCTTCCAAACGTTTGTTTACTATCTCAGTTTTCCCATCAGATTGAGGGTGAGAAGATGAGCTATGAGCTAACTAAGTACCAAGACAAGAAAATAATTTTGTCCAAAAATTTCCAGTGAAAATGGGATCTCTATCACTTACAATAATCTTTGGGTTTCCATGTAGCTTTTGAATTGTTTCCATAAATGCAGTAGAAGCTGTACTAGCTTTAAATGGATGTGATAATGCACAAAAGTGTGCATACTTGGTAAGTCTGTCAACTACCACCATGATGACACTCTTTCCCTCAGACTTGGGTAAACCTGTGATAAAATCCATTGAAACCTCCTCCCAACGTTGGCTTGGAATGGATAAAGGGTGTAATAGACCCGGTGTCTTAATTTTTTCAACTTTATTTTGTTGGCAAACCAAACATTCCGCCACAAACTTTGAATATCCAATTTAAGGCCATCCCAAAAAAATTCCTTCTTAACCCTGTGGTAAGTTTTTAAAAATCCTGAGTGCCCTCCTAAGGGAGAAGTGTGCAATTCCATAACAATATTTTGTTTTAGCTTGGAATTCTTACAAAGGTATAAGTGATATTTGTACCATAACGAATCATTTTTCCAGCTAAATGTATCAGATGTGCTGGAACCTTGTTGTAACTTTTGAATAAGTGCCCACACTTCTTCTTCATTCTTCCATTCCTCCCTTGCTTCATTTATCCAATATGGTTGGATAATAGAAATGGCGCACAATAATTCTTCCACATCCTCATCCTTTCTTGAGAGTGCATCTGCCACCACATTTTGCTTCCCCTTTTTGTAGATGATTTCAAAGTCATAACCAAACATCTTTGTGACCTACTTTTGCTGCTCTTCAAAGGATAATCTTTGTTCTAAAAAGTATTTAAGGCTATCATGATCCGTTTTTACCTTGAAGTGTCTTCCCATTAGGTAGGGTCACCATTTCTTAAGTGCATGGAGTATTGCCAACATTTCCTTCTCATAAATAGCTTTGTGTAAAAACTTTCCCTTGATTGGACGACTTTCAAAAGTAATGGCTCTTTGATATTGCATTAGAACAGAACCAATTCCATTTCCTGAAGCATCACATTCCACAAAAAAGGTTTTTGTGAAGTCCGGTGTAGCTAAGACCGGTGCTTGGCACATTGCCTCTTTAAGATGTTCGAAGGCCTTTGTTTCTTTTGGAGTCCATGAAAATGCATCTTTCTTCAATAATGTTGTTAGAGGTGCTGCTATTCTCCCATAATTCTTAACAAACTTGTGATAATACCCTACCAACCCAAGAAATCCTCGCAGATGTTGTATGGATGTGGGGATTTTCCATTCCTTAATGGCTTTAATTTTGCTAGGGTCTAACTTAACTCCTTCATGAGACACAATATGACCCAGTTATTCCACCTCTTGGACTCCAAAGAAACATTTGGATCTTTTTGCATATAATTGTTTCTCCTCCAATAGTTGTAGCACCCTATCAACATGTTCAACATGATCCTTCCAATACTTGCTGTAGATTAGTAAATCATCAAAAATTACTAACACGGATTTTCTAAGGAATGGTTTGAAAATTGAATTCATCAAACCTTGAAATGTTGAAGGTGAATTGGTAAGGCCAAAAGGCATGACCAAAAATTCATAATGACCCTCATGAGTTCTAAATGTTGTTTCTGGAATATCTTCAGTCTTCATTCTGATTTGATGATATCTTGAACAAAGATCCAACTTGGTGAAGTAAATTGATCCATGCATTCATCCAGTAATTCATCAATGACAGGAATGGGAAACTTATCTTTAATAGTGAGCTTGTTGAGCTCCCTATAATCCGGACACATGCGCCATGATCCATCCTTCTTGTGCACCAATACTACTGGAGCAGAGAAAGAACTTTGACTCGGTTGAATTATACCAGCCTCTAGCATTTCAGCAACCATACGTTCAATTTCACTCTTTTGGGCATAGGGATATCTGTACGGCCTGATGTTTGGAGGAACACTTCCTGGAATCAGATGAATAGTGTGATCATGATCGCGCATAGGTGGGAGACCTTTGGGAGTCTCAAATACCTTGGAATGATTGTCCAGGACTTTTTGGAGATCTGGAGAAATAGATGATTCCGATGTGGAAACATCTAGTGAACATAATTGTGCAATTACACCTCCTTGTTCCTTTTTTAGAAGCTTTGACATACCATAAGAGCTGATTATCTTTCCTGGTTTCCGTGCAATACCCCTTAATTCAACTTCCTTTCCTTTCGCAGAAAATTTGATGAAAAGTTATTGAAAATTAAAAGCTATTGTACCCAGGGATTGTAGCCATTGGACTCATAGTACAACATCAGCACCTCCCATTGGAATGGAAAGCATTGGGCTAGTCAATACATATTCTCGCATGGATAGCTTGACATTATGGAATTTTCCAGAGCAATTTATTGTTCCTCCATTTGAAATCATCACTTGACACTCTGGTGCTGGATATAGGAAGCAATCCAATTCTTTTGCTACCTTACAATGAATAAAATTGTGGGTACTTCCTGAATCAATCAACACTATTACCTTTTTCTTCTTGATTTGTCCTTCTATCTTAATGGTTTGAAGAGTGGTAATTCCCGCCAATGCATTACAAGATATGGTCGGATTCATTTGTTCTTCATCTAGGCTTTGTTCTTGGAGTATATCCTCTTCTTTTGACCTTTCTTGCTCCTTTTCTTCTTCCTCTTCACAATCTATGTAGAATAATTTCTCTTCAGCACACTTATGACCTTTAGTGTATTTGTTATCACAACTGTAACAAAGCCCTTTAGCTCTTTTTTCTTCCAATTGTTGTGGTGTCAACCTTATAGGTTGTGGAAGACTAGGGGCAACAACACTTCCGTCTTTATAGTTGTGAGTGGTATGCTTCCTGGTTACCATAATTTTGCTTTCCATTTTTCTCGCTAACCTGAATGCCTTCTCTAATGAATCAGGTTCCCAAAGGCAAACATCATGTTGGATATTATCCTTTAAAGACGCTATGAACACATCAATCCTATGCTCATATGGAATATCTTTTACCCTTATGTTCAATTTTTGGAACTCCTCAATGTGCTCCATTCTTGAACCCTTTTGTTTGAGACTTATCAATTGACTAAAAAAAGTTTTGCTTTTTTTATCCTCATAATGTGCTATCAATTCCTCTGTAAAAATTGCCCAAGTGATAAATTGTTTACGAGAGAAAAGCCATTGATACCATACAAACTGATTTGGTTCCAAATATAAAGTTGCAATACGTACCCTTTGTGTGTTTTGCACATTATTGAGATCGAAAAATTGCTCCATCTGTAATATCCATGTTGCGGGATCCTTTCCAACAAACTTCCTTATATCAATTTTTGGAATATGGTGGGTCTTCAATCCAACATTAGAGTCTATGGAATCATGATTAACATTTATTTTGTTGTCATCATGAGTTTCCTTTACTACCCTTTCACCATTAGTGACCATTTCTTGTAGCAACTTATTCATATTTATCTTCAATTCGTCTATGTCTGTCTTCAAACCTATCTTCAAATCATCCATCTTAGCTTCTACACCTTTCTTTAAACCATCCATATTAGCTTCTACATCTTTCTTTGAACCATCCATCTTAGATTCTGTTCCTTTTTGTGCAAGTGACAATTGTTGCACTTGGTCTCGTAATTTTGATATATCATGTTGCATTTCTTCCTCTTCTTCATGGGTCATGCTAGAGCTTTCAGGTTGCCTACTAGGTGTTTGCATTTTCTTTCTTCGGGGCATAAATTACCAATAATAATGCTATACTATGCCCTTTTAATTCCTTCAAACTAATTTTTCAAACCAATCTTATGCAAAAATTTAAAAAAAACTCTACACCTTTTTTCACTTTGTAGGAGCCAAATATTGAATCTGATGTATCTCTGTAATTTCGGATCATCCAATTCTGAAATTGTGATGTGTGGTAGCCCTCTGTGTCCTCTTTCCAATGCCACCAAGCTGATCCAAATTGGATTCTCCAAGAAAGAGTTATGTGAAATCTCCCACAGTGACCTGATTATAGACTAGTTCAGTAGAGCGAACTTGTACGACATGCCACGAGTGACTGTTTCAACCTTTAGCTCTAAACAATATATAGAAGAAACTACAGTCCTTCTTCTTTCTATACCTTCTTATGAAATTTCAATCCAATGCTCAGAGAAAAAGTTATGACGATTTTCCCCAGGTCAATTGTTTGGAATGTAATTCAAGAGTCCGCAAAAATCCCAACTTCTTCAGATCATATCTCCGCAAATATAGCGTAAAAATCTCTAAAATTAGAACCCGAGATTTAGTGCGATGTCGTCTCAAATGGGTTTTTTTTCAACTTCTAAAACATTGCAGAAAAAAAGTTATAGCGAAAATGCCACGATGACCTATTTGGAGCAACGAAACCCTAGAATCCAAAGCTCTGATACCAAATGTTATGTAACCAGCTCAAGAAAAAGATAGAAAAGGTAGATCAACGCCTTAGAATTCAGCCTCTTTGAGGGGGCAACCTCCTTTACATTACATAAATGAACAATTCTTGGATGATTCAAATGACAAAACCTCCTTTCTATATATAGGAGTCTAAGGAGTCACAATATAACCCAGCCGACCTAATAATAATAATATAAAGCCACAAAAATAACAATAGAGGGATTCTATGGGGCACAGTAATAACAAAATGGGGACAATAGGGGCACAACAATATTAATAAGAGGTATAACTACAATAGTAATGGGGTAATCACTAGTATTATAGGGACCCAACATCTAGTCTCTTCCATGTCAACAAGGAATCAACCCCGTCAACGTGATCAAGGAGCTAAACTTGTTTATATCATGAAGGAGTTGAACTTGACCAAGTCACCATAAATTGACTCCATATCATTAAGAATTCCACATTATCATCATCAAGGAGTAAGTATCGCCATCATCAAAAAGTAAGCATTCAGGAATGTAGATCACCATCAAAGAGTCCAATCACATCATCCACATCAGCATAAGGAATCATATGTCAATTTCATCAACAAAATCCACATCATTGAGGAGTCCAATGTTGATATTTGGTAGCTTGATAGGTACTCCAAGCCCTAGGGTTTGGGGTTTGGAGTAGTGAGCACCAGAAAATTGGTTTGTGGGCTTAGAACCCAAGGTTTGGGCTTCACACCCAATATTGTGGGTTTGAAACCACAAGGTGTTTGAATGATTTGACACTCGGAGGTGTTATGGAAACTGTAGAGGAAAAAGGGTCAGCGAAAATCATTCAAATCGGAGGTCTATAAATAGAGATATGAATTTATTTATATTGTTGGTGGATTTTGTGGCACATAAGTTCGATCGGCTTGGTGTGTTAGAGTGCCACAAGGACAATTAGTCGGAGCCACATGAGAGTATATCAATAGAAGAGAAGTTGGAGGAAAAATGACACATCCAAAGTGCACCTTCTCATAGCAATACATATTTCATGTAGCCACAGTGCAAGGAGGATAGGGCCGAAGTTTTTGAGGGATTGTTTTGGTATCTTGTGGAAGGTCTAGTAGATATGAGTTGGAGCAGATGGAAACCACATGCCTTGAGGAAAGTTTTGGGTGCTTGTGCATGGATTTTAAAGGGTCTTTCCTCCCTATTTTGATAGGCTGAGATCTTAGGGAAATTGCAGAAGGGTTTAGCCTAGTTCAATGCCATAAAAAGGGTGTTATGATGCTTATTTCAGGGTTGGAAGTTGCCCAACAACCATTGTGTGGGAGCAGAAGGTTAAGAAGGGAATGTCGCAGCCATTAAGGAACTTTTGGAGGAATTTTGGAGGGTTGTAACAAATTAATATGTTGGGTGCCCTAACTAGTGAGTGAGCTACAACAGTATGCACAAAACTAGAGGTATGTCTTTGTTGATGTATCTAAGTTGAGTTGATGTTAGTGGATGAGTAGTCCAGTTTGGACAATTTGTATTGGACACTTGTGGATTGTTGGAGGGCAGCGAGAGAGTGGACCAAGTGTGCCCTAAATGAATTGCATTGAAGGACTAATGATTTGCTGGGAGTGGCATAATTGATGAGCTCATTAACTGATCTTTGAAGGACTAAAGAAGGAAGTTATAAAGGAGAAGTTTGTATCCCAACTTCATTATGCAAAGAAATATGTTTAATAGAGATAGGTGGCAGCCCTCCTTCCCTATGTTTGTCTTCATTGGAGTAGCACAGGAAGACAATAGTAGAAAGAAGTCCCTAAGTAGTTGTGGAGCAACAGTGGGAAAGAAGACTCGAAGTGTTGTTTCCTTGAAGGACTAACGAGCAACTAGTGAGCATGAAGACCATATGTATTTATTGTATATGGACTTATGATCAGTTAGAGGGCATATTGGAGAGCTGAGTTCAGTGGCCTAAAGGAGCTAGTATATTGATAGAGGTGGTGATGCAGAACAAAACCGGAGGACCCAAAGTGTGTTAAGGATATGACAAAGCAGTTGTGATTAAGCTCTACATTAGCTAGATCAACAATGTATCTTATTCTTGTATTCTTGTACTAGTGGATGTATGAGGGCCATTCTCCCTAGTACATGAGCCAAGATTGTTGTATTACCAGTTTGATTAATATAACGAAGTTGGGTTGTTGTAAAAATTGTAAAAAAAAAACTATATTTGTGCACTAGTAGATTTACTATTATATATTATTATGTTGTGAAAACTAGTTTGTTGTGATACTTGGATTGGTAGTGTTAGCGATTTTAAGATTCTAACCTAGACTCCAGTATCATGGAAAAAAACATCCATGTCATCATGGAGTCCAACCATATCATTAAGAAATCCATGTCATCATCAAAGAATCCTCATCATCTATCATCATTGTTATGTCATAAAGGAGTTCAACCATATCTTCAAGAAGTCCAATCTCGTCCATCCTTGATCAAGAACATGCCCTCTTGGTCTTGAGTCCTTTTAAAATCCAACCTTAATATATAGCACTCGTCCTCCAAGTTCATCCCCTTATTTTTCTGTAAATTCTATGTGAGCCTCGTTGTCATTAAAGCATGAGCCATTCCACTAAAAAATTTCCTGCTCCAAGACAGACCCGACAAAAATATGTAGCAAATCAATCACGCTATGAATTATATCCAACATTGGAAAGGACACCTGACACAACAACATCGATAAAAAATATTTTGGCTAGAAAATCATCTTCATCCCCTCTGATAATATGTGGTAAGAAACTATGCACATAACCACCACCAAAAAAGCCTACAAAACCCTGACCATTACAAAAATTAACAATTCACAACATTCAATTGATTCCCCTCACTTTGATTTCTCAGCTTTTGATGCAAGCTAAAGGTAAATCATCCACCCAAATGTATACAATTTCTCGCTTCCACTAAAACCAAATTGCTTAGAGTCCGATAAGGGAATGATTCCTCCTCTATGGTTACTTTTTACACTGGAAAACCAAAACTGAGGAGAATCAAATGCAGGAAAACAAATCCTTCTTTGTCTCGCAGATCTAATAAAAAAAAGTCAAGATTGCATGGTAAAAAAAATTTAATGTTTATATTAATTTAATTTTTTATATATTCCTTCCCCACATAGAAAGGGGAATGCATTTGAATTGGTGATGTTAGTATAAATTTTCTCCTTCCTAGACACTTAACCCATCTTTAACCATAGTAATTTAGTAAACCACAGAGATTATACAAGCCTCAACAGTGTGCAAGCCAGCAAGACATAGAGACATCGCAAACCACAGTAATTATGAAAACCGCAGAGAACATAATGTGTACCAATGTAATGTGCATATGAGCAATAGATAAGGTAGAATGTGAGCCACAACAAAATACGAGACACAATAGAGATAACAAGCCACTAAAAATATGGACGTGAACCATAGAGTAACAAAACAAAGGCATACAAATCACAGATCCATCATATGCGAGTTATTAATCCATAATTCATTAAATCTTATGCTCATATATTTTCCATCCCTTATACCATGTTGTTTTTTCAAGCCTCAGTAGGCTCACATACCTTGCCACAAAAGAACCCAAAATCCTCTCCAAGATGAGGAGCACGTTGGCCAATATATAGTGATCCTCTCCAAGATGAGGAGTAGGCTTGCCAATATATAGTGATTGATGTGAAGGGTCATGACCCTTGAAAATCCACCTTTTGATCATGGAGTCTATTAGAATATCGGAAAGGCAGAAATATTTTCTTATACTTGATAATTAATTGTGATATTCTTGTGCTCTTATTAACTTTCTTATGTTCTTTTTTTTATCTTAGTTCCTCAAGAAATTACCAAAACAATAGCAATTACTATATGTAGGTGGACAGCAAAGGAAAAACCACAATCTTGGGGAAAGCCCAGTCAACAACTCTACCTTAAATAATTTTCCTCGGATAATCCAAGACTCTTGAGTTAGACAAAGACTTCCTCCACACCAAGTCAGCCCTTTCCTTTTTTATCAAATTATCACTTTCTAGTACTATCATCGACCTAGATGCAATAGTAGCAACAGTATCACTTTGATGTAGTAGTATGTTCGACCTAGAAACTTCAATATTAATTCAACAACTTTGACCTTGAAGTACTTAGCTCTTCGTTCTTGAAGTAACACGACCTTGATGTCATACTTCGACCTTGATGTCATAACAAAACTTCTTAATGTCATAACAAAACTTCTTGATGTCATAACAAAACTTCGACATTGACGTCGTAGCCCAGAAAATCACGCGTTTGAGAGAAACAGATATAACCCAAAACCTTTGATCTTTCAATTCTCCTTCTTCCACTGTAACTTGGCACTTTTTCATGACTTCTTCAAGGAGATCTAATTTGTGTAAGTGATTTTTCTCCAAATGAATCGAATTTTTTCAATATATAGGCTTCTCGTGAGTTCAAATTACCTTTCTTGAGGCTGACTCTATCTTCTTGAGGTTGACTCTATGTGGAGGTGACAAAATTCATTTTTTACTCAAAAATAATTATTTCTCCACGATTCAAAAGCCCAAGAAGGTCTCTTTAAATGTACAATGACTTTATTGACTTAGAATAAAGCCTAGAATTCCTGAATGGGGACTTTGACCTAAAAAGACCTTCCTTAGACTCAAGAAGTAACCAAATTTTGTGAAAAGCTTAAGGAGCACATGTGTATAACTCCAATCATGGCCACACAGGATTTCACGAAAAACTTTGTTATGTAGTGTGACACCTCAAGGCTTGAAGTTGGTATATTTTTTATGCAAGAAGGAAGGATTATTTCCTTTGAAATCCAACAATGTAGAGGAAATAATGAATTCAAACCTATCTATCAAAAGGAAATGTTAGTTATATTTCATTTGTGTAAGAAATGACACCCATGCATATTATGAAGACACTACAAGATAACAAGAAGTTATGATAGTTTGAAGTACTTCTTGGAACATAATTATATTTGGAAGAGGAGAAAATATGGATTACAACTATTTTAGGATATCAGTTTGAAATTGACTTAAAAATATAAAATAAAATGTGTTTATAGGTGCAATCTCAAGGAAAGACAAATATGCACATGGATATCTTTGTGCTATTACCATATTCAATTGCATTGAGTGGAAGAAGCAAGGATGAAATAGAAGCAAGATCAAAACACATGCAAAATCATTCAATAAATATAACAGGTCTTGAGTGAATTCGATAAATTTATGTGAAGGAATGATTTGATGTGGTGTTACCATTACCTATATTTATGTAAGAATCCCCACTAAAACAATTGGTCATTTTGGAAAAAAACAATTCTCTTATAAGAGGACATTTAGGGTTCTTGGAGAAATACACAAGATCAAGAAATATTTTTTTATGTAAATTCATTGATCAGTTTTTGTATACCATCATCACCATCATGTATTGCTTTTATGTGCCCCAAATCTCATACTTAGTCATTTCTCTAAAAATCAGTGTGTGAAATGTTTCTCATGATTTAGTCATTTCTCTAAAAAATGGTGTGCAGAACAATTCTCATGACCCTATGCTTTACTCACATCTCTTCCCTCCTCACATCCCTTACTCTGTACTTTCCTAATAACTACACTAATCTTTACACATACAATTTTCTAAGTGTGCAAAGGACTTTCAAGCCTTATCTTTTCCACAACCCATTCCTTTGCACATTGTTTCCTTATTAAGTTTCCACATAAGGAATATTATTATACTATCTTAAAGTGAATTATTTTCTTATATTCCATACTTAGTGAAAATAAATTATTTACTCATTTTAAGGCTAATTGAAATCTCATTAAGAAATTTTCATCTCCAAGGAAAAAAGAAAACGATATTGTACTATGTGAATTATCCACTAGTACACATCTTAAAGAATCACCGTGGGTTATTAAATTCTTGTTATCATTCTTTCATAACCTAATGAATATGGTGCGTAATGAGGGGATGTGTTACTAAATGCTACCAAAAATGGTTATTTATACATCTAATAGATCTATAAACCCTCATTGATCTATCATGTATTTCTAAGTGCATTGAAAAAATAAGCAATATGGTGATTAAAAGGAAGAAGGAGAACATTTGTGGGGATACAACTAATTCACATACATGATACTGTAGGAACTTCCATTGCTCGACCACCTATTAATGGTATTTTAATTTTAGTACAAAGGAGAAACAAAATAACAAAATTTGGAATATTGGACTAACTGATGTTGCATGTTTTCTAATGGTATTTGATTTCAAGGAAATCATTTGTTCGTGCGCCGATCAATTTTATCCAAAAGTGTAGAACTATTAAGATTTATCTACATAAGAAGAACCTTATTCTATTTACTCCTAAGGCTTTTAGAAATATGTTGAGGTTTCCATAACCAAAAAATCATGTTAAATTGCTCAAAGCCCATACATTCCTTGATTCCTAGGGTGGCAGAGTGAATATTATTCAATATTTCATTCTTTACTCTATGCTCATTTAAGCTATCCATCCTTACATTAATATTTAATGATTAAGGGAGCCCTATAGAGACATTTCATGGTTTTTTTTGCATGGCATGGGATGTGGATCAAATTCTCATATACCCAGGTTAATTGTTTTTTATTATTATACTTTTTCTATAAAAACAATGTTGTCTTTGGCTGTGTAGAAGTTATTTCCAATTATATTTCCTTCCAATTGGCTAATTTATGCAAGACCTAGATATTTTTCATGATATCCTACTTAGTAATGGGCATTTTTCTATAATATATTCAATAGCTTGCTGAATGGTGTTGTCATTGATGTCAAAATCAATTGTTGGTGAGCAACATGAATAGCACATCCTCTTTGGAAGAAACAAAGAAGATAAGGAGAGTCTTGAGGATGCCTTGAATAATATTTGACATGAAAACTTTTAATATATGCAGATTACAAAAATTGGAAGTACCAATGGACAGGAAACCCCAGAATAGAGGAAAGGAAGCCCAAAGCCATAAATCCCCACTTTCTTCACTCTTGTTATGAAAAATGAATGTGAAGATGAATACTTGGCCATCATCATCTAATACTACTCATCATTTTTTCTCCAATGGTAGGTGGCACACCATGTGGCTCCTCATAGTTGAAGAGATATTCCCCTTTGAAGAAAATGGACCACATTGCAAGGGTCAAATCCCCATCGATTACGTTGGTTTCCATGGAAAATATTTGCTTAAAATGAGGTTATAATAGCTTCCATTTGAAGGTATTTGTTATTTGCAAGGTTTCCTCATTCACAAACAAAACCATTCGAGGTCGGCCCCATAAAATGGGTCATAAATCTTAATTAATAAAATTATATCTCTTAAAATATGAAGTGATCCCCCCCTTGTACCCTTTTATAAGTTATAAAAGGGGGCACTTTCTTTCCCTTTAGATATACAATTTTTCTCCTCAATAAAAGATCTGAAATTACAAGCAAGATTAGAAGGAGAAGACATGAAAAACATAGAGTGTTTAGATCTATTATGACACATGAAATTGTTTTGTTGCAGGGTTGATCTATTAGATGGATATAGACAGGTAGGATGATTGATATGGTCATATCTCTTCCAGTTTGAAAAAGTGACATAAGGCGTTAATTGAGTGTGTAATGGTGGCCCTAAAAATCTCCAGTATAACCTCATACATAAAATCAAATTTCCCTATGACTAATGATCACAATACGACATAGTAAATTGATACAATTCTTGTAGTGGATTGATTTGTCATGCAACAAAGTTTTAGTGCATATGAACTAAGCAATTTGGTGCATTATTTTGGTATCTATGTTGGTGTGTTTTAAGGCATGAATACCTATGGAGTATGATGGATAAAGTGTGTATGGTCTTAGTGTGATAGGATTTTAAGAGAAGAAGAATTTGATAAGCCTAAGATCCTTAAGTGTATTGTTTTCTTATGATTGTTGTGTGGTTAGAAGTAGTGAAAATTGAAGCCAATGTATAACTTTGTAGCATAGTGCATCAATAAGGAGATTGAATGGTTGGGAATTTGAATAGTAGCCTAAATGTGTGATCCTTGATATGTCTATGGAGAATGTTAAAACATGTACATTTGACCTATGCATAGAAATTATGATTGTGGCATTTGATAATGGCTTGTTGATCCAGTGTACATTTTATGGTATGGGAGTGTTGGTACAACAGGATGGACAATAGATCAATTCACAAGTGGTTTCTCACATATGTGGATCAAGTATGTTAAGTGTTTGTGTGTATATCCTAATAGATCGATGGAATCAATATGGATTTGATGACCCATGCATATGGATTGACAGATTATGTGTAACTATGCATTGGAGTGATGATAAGAGGTCAATTGTGCAAATTTGTGTGGCATCCTTGAGCTATGTGGGATTATCTACGTTGGATCAGAATGTTGAATACACACACACACACACACACACACACGCGCGCGCGCCTTTGTAGTGACTTGATGTAGAGATAGAGTACATGTAACCTAAGTAGAGTCTTGATATTAGAGGTAGAGTATTGACAATGCCTTGTTGAGTTAACATTGTTGTGGTTCTCGGGCCTTCCATGCCTATGAATTTTTAGTGTTTTTTCATGAACATATGCCTTAGATATGTTGTAGGTGGCATGAAATGTATTTTTCAAATGTGTTTCCATGCTTATGTTGTTGTTAAATTCTTGTTTTAAATTCCATGCACATGGCTGAGAGTAGTTGGAATCTTGAGTTTGAGTGATGTATTTGTAGATTCTATGTAATATGTTTTTGTATCTTGACAGTATGGTTGAGTTTTGAAAGGATAGAGTACGTTTCTATTGGGTTGTCTAGCTAGGGTTTGACCGTGTCATTATTGAGTAGTTGTGTGGTGAGCAGAGAGACTTTGTATTATATGATGTTAGTATTTGTAAGATTGTTATGGGCTTAGAGTCAACAATATGTGTGTATCCTACTACTAGGGGTTTTTCAATAATGTGTATGTTGCTTCAATTTATGATAGAGACATGGATTCTTAAGAAGAGATAGAATGGATTGAAGTATTATTCCTAGGGTTCAAGTGGTAGTAGTGATAGTGGAGAGACAAAACTGATCAAATGCAGTTCCTGAGTAGGGTGACCAATGTGATCTATCATATTCATTTATATTTTACCTTCAGGATGGCAGGGTGGTGCATGGAGGATATTGAATGCTCCTTCAGCTTAGTTCCTGAGAACATCTTCAATATTCAAGGTGGTTGGATGGTGGAAGACGAATACTGAATTCTCCTTTAGGTTGGTGCCCAAGGACACTTAAAGGTGGCAGGGGTGGTGCTAGGGCAGGTTGGTGTTAGTGCAACAAGTCGGTTCTTGTGGGGTGTTGGTGCATTCTTTTAGTTCGAGATGATGAAACCATAGGGTTGCTACCTCCTTCTAGTTGGTGCTAGAGAATATTGAAATTTGGTGCTTCGTGCTGATTTAATATTCAAAATATATATTAAAAAAATTTCATGGTTTCCACATGAAAATGTGTTGAGTACTATGTGTGATGTTTTGCATTGTTTAATGGTGTTGTTAACTATTGATGTTTACATGATATGATTAAAATTGTTTAAAAATGACTAATATTGATTCACCCCCTCTCGGTATTGGTGAATATTCCAATAATTGATATTAGATCCAGGTTCCTTCAATCACATATTAATAGCTAGAAGGAAAATATTAGGAGAATATAGATGGGGAGATCAAGGAAGCACACCTCCAAATGGTCAAAGAAATTTCTAGCATTACACTAGGTTCATAATTTGTTATAGCTAATGAAAAAAAAAAGATTGGATCCCTCAACTTGGCATATATATTATTGTACACCTGATATGTCCTAATTTCCCTTATGGGAGGTGGATGATCCATAAATTATAGGTATTAATATTCTAAGTTTTCGGATATCTTTGTGTAACTTTGGTGATCCTAAAAAATTATCACTTTCCATATTATTTTTCTCTAGTCAAAGAGCTTAGGGTTTGCTTGTAGCATCCCAACTTATTGATAGGTGGCATGAAAATGTATGGGAATGGATCCCTGGATATGGAGGAGCTTACATCCCACCATGGCCATTGAAATATTGTACAATAATGTATCATAAGGATATCAATCAAACAAAAGTTTTCATGCACAACCTCTAAAAAAATTCAAATGTTTCTCGTCAACCATTTGCTTTGGTGGTAAATGAATTTGGTTCTCATAAGGAATAAATCATGTCATAGAGTTTGGTACATCATTTTAGGTAAGTTAAAGTGGTAAAAAATTCTCCTAAAATAAAACAACTACAATTCAGATTGGACATTTTTGGGATCATGTCTCTGGACTACGAAAAGGGTGCTCATTGACCATTGGGATTTCACGCAGATGGATGAGGCTAGGATGTAGAGTTGATTGGAAAATAATTGGGGAACGATCTTAACATACAAACCAAAATTCATCATTCTCATGAGTCAGGTTTTGTATTATACATTTCCTACACTAGGAAGACGTCAATCACATTCTTTGGTCTCCTTAGGTAAACAGTCAGAATTTTCTTAACCTACATCACTGGTATGTGGGTTTCAAGCTGCTTATTAAGGTTACTGAAAGGCATATGGTTTGGGTCAACCTCCCAAGTCTAGAATTAAGGATGAGACAAGACATATCTAAAGGATGAAGAATGGTGCTTAAAGAGTCGTGTTATATGGATTGAGGGGGAGCAGGGATAAAAACACAATATATTTCAACAAATTTTCCTCCCACAAAAGGAACCAAATACCATTTGGGATATTGAAGCTAGAACATGCAAGAAAATATCCAAATTATTGGATATTCATAAGGAGGTTGTTAGATACTTTGGAAGTTTATTTTCAAGATCAAGAGGTCGTGGACATAGATAATAAACTAGATTATATTTAGTCTTATCCTTAGATGTCCTCTGTGAAGGATGATATGTCTATAGATAGGTCAATTACGATGGAAGAGGTTACTTCAGTGCTTAAGTCTTTCAAAAAGGACAAATTCCCTAGAGATATGGATGAACAGTTGAAACTTTACTCATTTTCTTGATATCATACGAGGCAATTTCCATAACTTGGTTGAGGAATCTTAGTGTGAACAAAAATTTAAGGTGATAATCACTCATATTTATTTTTTTATATTTAAATATATTATGGATAATTATTATCTAAAAGTAAATTTTAATGGTTTTATATTTTAAATTTAGTAATATAAATTTTTATTAAATAATAAATAATTTTATATTATTTAAAATGTATCTTTAAATATAAATAAGTTATAAAAAAATGATCTAGTCTAATTTATAGACGAAATGATTTTTTCAGGATATGTTTTTTTCCTTAATTTTAATCAAAATCCGGGAGAGATTTTTAAAAAATTGAATTTAAGTTGTTTAATTTGTATAGTTAGAGTGTTGAATCTATTTATGTATTCAAAAATGCATTCTAAACAAAAAAACAAATTGCATTCTTTGGTGAAATTATTTTACTAGATTGTAGTGAAAATGTCTATTTTTTTCTCTAAATTATGAAACAATAAATCTCTATAAATTGCACAACTCTAATCTAAAATTCCAACTATATTTAACTTTAAGACAAACTCATCCAAAAATATATTAAAACAATTAAAATTTTTATAATATTTAAACAATTTTTATTAATATCATTATAAATACAATAAATTCCATATTTATAAATTAAAATAATATAAACAATATTATATAATCTAAAAATATGAAAGGTCGATCATAATACATGAAATGGAGATATTTTTAGATAGTTATGGCAAGGCATATTTACCAGTTTATCTAGTAATTAATAAGGGGATAGTATAGTAATTAATATTTGGGGTAGTATATATTTATTGATGGATAATGAACCTCTTTCAATTATAAGGTGGGCATATACTACCCAGTATTTATGGCTAAATATTGGTTGTAGTGAATGGGAATATAATAAATATTGGTTGATGTCAATGTCAATATAATAAAAGCAATATGGTTTTAAAATATAAAATATTAATAATAGTACAAGGAAGATGGAGATATAGTCAAACCCTAAGGCGAACTAGTTGCAAAAACGTTACTATTTGACATTCTCATCCACAATCATTTCTCAAAGCCCATCATAGTAGTTTTTTTGTATCGTGCATTGGTTTCGAAAATGAAGCTTTCTTTTAGCTATGCGATCACAGTTCTAATATGCATAATACTGTGCAAGCAAGTCACTTTCTGGGAACCGACCACTGCTACGTAGTATGGAAAACTACATGGTGCAGGGAGTGATGGTAATGGCAATGAGTTTTTGTAATCATAGTGTTTACGTTACATGCAAATTGGAGATATTTGCAATATTTATCGATGCAATCCATGTGACGCAGGAAAAACCACCTAAAGGCAATTTCCCTGGTTTTCATAATCACCTTACCTAAAACTGCGGGTTATGGCTGACCTATACAAATCGGAAGCATTTACATTTGTGGGTTTTAATACAAACCTGACTAATCACCAAATAGTGCTTTAACATATAATTTGCCAATGAACATCGGTCCCACCTGAATGCACAAAACCAGACTCCAAATAAAATAAACTCGCGTCCATACACTTCTCGGGTCTGCTCAGCAATTGAACAGAAATTGAACAACAATTGAACAATGATTTAAAAACACTTGAACAACAATTGAATAGCAACCGGTCCCACATTGACTTCCCATGTTGACTTTCCATTTTTCATAAGCGCTTCAGTCTACGTTGTTGAACAAAGTGTGCTGGATCCAACGGTTCACAACAATATCGGCCATCGCATATCGCAATTTCTCCCGGCCAGGGTTCATTCACTCATGAATGATGCAATGAGATATTAATCCAACGATCAGCATCAATAGTGATCCAACAGTCTGCGACCCTTAAACTAACACACAGATTACCAAAAGCTCAACCCCCGTAGTTGACTATGACGTAAGCAGTTGAAAATGTGATTTACAACTAGGATTTAGTATGGCACTTCAACCCCAATCAAGACACCCGTAGACTCCTAACCTCTGCAGTTAGGCATTTCACTTTGGCCTGTTTCACTTTGGCTCCAATTCCTCACCATTCCATTGCTCAAGGTTCCACTTACTCTGAAATCTACTTAGTCACAATTTCACTTCATTGTGGTTCCACTCTTCCACCAAACTTTGTGCTTCCACTAAATTTACTTCTCACCTCCAGATCGACTTGATACCAAGTTCAACTCTATGACTCCTTTCTCCGCTTAGAAACAGTGTGCGGAGACTTCTCTGATTTCTTTACTCTACCTTGCAACTATATCTATGTTTCTTTAACACCACTTCGAAGTGGAATATATAATACTCTCTATGTTATTTCCCTTCTTCCATATTTCATAATTCGTTCTTTAATTGACCTGTACATACATCTATTAAATCCGACTGGAATCACATGGATTCTACCCAGATGGTAAGTCTTTTGTCACCCATAAAGACTTTTAGAAATTCAACTTGAATTCATTCATCATGGTTTATCACACAAAAACCATAAATTCCTAATTACGGATCACTTAGCACATAAAAGGAATGACACAGATAGTCACAATGAATTCAATTTCCTCATTCCTTAAACAAATGTACAGATACAAATAAAAACCTGTTTGCAATCTAGCTTTGGCCTGATCTACCTTTTCATGGTCTGTATCAGTGGCCCTTTCTCATTTCAATGCCTGTAGGCTCACAGTTCTCCTGTCTACTAACTCTCTCACTAACTCTTCTTTTAAGCCTTCGAGGCCTACAATTATGCACAAAAGGGTTTTGTTAACCAATTTTGGTTCAGATCCTGAATAATTTCACCTGAATCCTAAATATCCTAATCTAATCCCTAAAATCATGAAACTAACTCCTAGTTCCTCTAACTCACGCACTATTCTTGAAATATCTCTTAATGAGAATATTTCATTACAATATCCTCACTATTATACAACCCTCATAAAAACATAAGAAAATAAATAATTAATCACTCTTTAGGGAATCAGGTGCCTTGAAACACAAGACCCTATGTAGGATGCTCCTGCATCAAACTTCCTAGGTAAGAAAATTTATGACCTCTTGGTCATAAGTCTGAATAATTGATCCCTCCTAGATCCTAGAATTTATTTTGTAATCTGTCTTTGCTTGTCAGTTTTTCTCCAGGTCTCCATACCTTATGCTGCAATGCTCCATGTTGGTATGAAATTATGACTGTCCATTCCACTTAAAATCCTCTTTTGATTATCATTTTTGACCATTTAACCTTCATATTCCAGCTATAATCCTTATAAACTAAATGATATGATTTCATTATCATTATTTTCAGCTTGAAATTAATTTTTGAAATTATTGTGTTAAAAATGACATTTTTCAAAAAATTACAAGAAGTTGTGGCTTCCTGTAAATGCTCCATTCTTTGAGATGTTGCATAGTAGGTGAGTGAATTTGAAGATTGTGGGCATGAAGTAAAATGTACATGGATGATGGATTACCTATCCACTTTCGGTTTTGAAGAAAATAGGTGTCCAGTCAACGCTGGTCAAACTTGGCCACTTCGGAAAAATTTTTAGATTTTGTGAAGAAAATAATTTCTATTTTGAGAATTTTTGCATAAATGAAGGAACTAATTCAATTTCAACCTTCTTGGATGTAATTAATAGAATTCTGTTAGGATAATATGGAGGAGGAAGAGCTTCTTTTGTTATAGGATTCATGATAAATAACCTATGGGAGAAGACTATGTTTTCAACTAGATTTTGAACACATGAAAGTACATTATCCGGATTTAAATAGGAACGCAACAAATTATAGAGATAACCATGAACATAGAGATTCAATAGAAATAATACTTCATTTCATTAATGTAAAATACTAAAATATGCTTACAAACAGGAATGGAAATAAACCAGCTAGGGCGATGGTAACTTATCTCTGAGAAGAGATGTAGCGGCTACATGCCTCTGAACTGTCTTACAATGAAGCTCAAGGGCCTTTTTATTATTGAACAATAAGAGAAAACCCTAAACAACCAAAACCCTAACCCGAGGAGATGTAACACCAAGAGTTTGTGGGCCTCGTTGGGGTGAGTTGGACAACCAACTTTCTGGGGTCGTGAATTGGTCATATTATCTCCGTTTGACACACATGATAGCTCGTTGGAAAGATATCTCCGAGGACTATGATTAAAAATACAATTTTAGACAGAAAATCGTTGGCCGGTAGATTTCCCAAAAAACGTTGTTTAGGGCCTCAAAACGACTCCGGAAGTTTAGGACCCGAAAAATTGCTAAAAATAGTAAACTCTGCTATAATTAAGGACACTGAAAAACTGAAAGAAGCACTGGTGGGGATCCAAGTGGAAGTAGTGGGTGGCCACCAATATCCACCTGGATCATTCCTCCCGCCTTAGGAATCAGTGGTCCCCATTACGTTGAGTTCCTCCATGAGATGAGGGAACTTCTGTTGAACTTGGTCCCTAGTGAGCCACTTGCCCTCGTGAAGGAGTTGGCCTACTTTGACAACTCGATATAGTTGGATATTATGTTGGTGAGTGTGCTTGATCTGTGTGTCCATGATCCGATCAGTTGCAACTTGTTCGATGCAATCTGGATTTAACTCTATGGGTGTGAGCTGTTCTGCAATGTCGTATGTGTCTAGTAATGGTGGAAAGTATGGCCGAGGGCGGTCCACATTGAACACTAGGTGCAGGCCAAGGAATTGGGGAATGCTGAGCTCAAATGCATTGTCTCCCATAGCCTTGGTAATGGTGTAAGGACCATATCAGAGTGGTCTGAGTTTCTGATAGGCTCCGGTAAGGCATTCCTTTTGCAAATGCAACCAGACTTTGTCGCCCACCTGAAACTTGTGTGGCACCCGATGTTAATCATGTTGCTGCTTTTACTTGGCATTTGATTTCTCTAGAATGTCATGGACCTACTGGAGAATATGTTGGATGTGCTCAATGAAGTCGTTTGCCTTATCTGTTTCAGACTGGACATGAGTCGAATCTGCGTGAGTAGCTGCAAATGGCATGGCCACATCGATGGGACATAGTGGCTGGAATCCCAAACCCACC
>APFE031739796.1:0-15361 GCA_000404065.3 Pinus taeda | reverse complement strand
GTCTGGTTATTGTAATAGGTAGCAATGCAACTGCTTTGCAGTTTGATGAAATAGTCTCAGCCTTGCTGACGGAGGAGATGAGACGGAAAAATATGGACACCCAGAATGGTGATGCCTTGTCTGTACGAGGACGGTCCCAGAACAGAAACAAAAATAAGTCATCGAGTGGGAGATCTAAATCTAGAGGGAGATCTAAATCTCCAGGAAAACCTACAAAGGTGGTGTGCTGGAAATGCGGAAAGGAAGGGCACTTCAAAAGGAGTGTAAATCTAAAGCCCCTGATAAAGGAAAGGGATCTGATGATGCTCCTTCTGCAGAGGCGAAAACCACCTCAGATGAAGGTGGGGATGTGTACTTGGCTTCTTCAAGTACACATGTAGATCATGAGGCATGGTTGATTGACTCAGGTGCATCCTTTTCACTTCACTCCCCATAGAGAGTGTTTCTGTGAGTATGAGAAATATGATGGTGGTGATGTCTTCTTAGGGGATGATAGGAAGGCTAGAATCTCGTTGGTCGTGGAAAAGTAAAGTTGAAGTTGTAAGGTGGAAGGGTTAGAACCCTTCCGGGTGTTCTGCATATTCCTGCACTGGCCAGAAATCTGATTTCGGTAAGCAAGTTGGATGATGCAGGTGTAAAGACAATGTTCGAGAAGGATACCTACAAGATGGTTCGAGGAGCACTGGTATTGATGCGGGGAGTTCGGATTGGAACTCTGTACAAGCTGCAAGGTAGCACTGTTGTTGACGGGTGCAATAGTTCTATGTTTCCTGAAAATGGAGCAGAAAATCTAGTGGTCTCTGGAGAGAAGACCATGTTGTGGCATCAAAGGCTTGGACATATTGGAGAGAAGGGCCTTCGAATACTTCATGGTAAAGGTATGGTAGAAGGTATGAGTATAGCTCTCTGGATTTTGATTTCTGTGAAAATTTTGTATATGGCAAGCAGAATCGGGTGAGTTTCCCCTCTGGTGGTAAGAGAACGAAACAAATATTAGAGCTTGTGCACAGTGATGTGTTTGGACCTGTGAAAGTTCCATCACTGGGTAAGTCTGTGTACTATGTATCATTTATAGATGACTTCTCAAGGAATACATGGATATATTTCCTTAAGAAGAACTCTGAAGTCTTGACAGGTTTAAAGAATTTAAGGCTCTGGTGGAAAATTCAGCAGAGAAGAAGATTAAAGGTGCTTGGACAGATAATGGTGGAGAATTTTGCAGCAGGATTTTGAAGACTTCTGTAAGAAGTTGGGTTATAGCACGGACAAGAGACTACTCCATTAACACCTCAGCAAAATGGAGTCGCAGAAAGAATGAACAAGACGTTGATGGAAAGGGCAAGAAGCATGCTCAATGGTGCCAGGTTAGGACAGGAATTCTGGGCAGAGGCGGTGGATACTGCATTACTTGGTCAACAGGTCACCTTCATCAGCGTTGGAGGATAAGACTCCACAAGAAGTATGGACTGGTAAGAAACCCTCTCTTTCACATCTGAGGGTATTTGGATGTGATGCATATGTACATGTTCCAAAGGAGAAACGAACCAAGTTGGATAGTAAATCTGAAAAGTGCATCTTTATTGGGTATAAGGATGGTTTAAAGGGTTATAAGCTTTGGAACCCAGTAACAAGGAAGGTTGTGTACAGTCGAGATGTGGTGTTCAGAGAGGTGAAAGATGTTATTAAACATGAGTCCAACCAAAGGAACCTGTGAAGATAGAGTTTGAACTAAAGGAGGAAGAATCAGACTCTGTAGCAGAGGAGGAATCAGAAGATGAAGAGCCACAAACTCCAGTTGTGAGAAGTTCAGCTCGAGAAAAGAAGGCAGCCAGAAAGGTATAGTCCCATCTGCTTTCTGTTCAAACTTTGGCTTTGGTCTGTTACTGATGATGATCCCAAAACTGTGAAGGAAGTAGTGGATTCAGAGGATGGAAAACTCTGGAAAGAGGCCAATGGTTGAGAATTGCATCTTTGCACAAAAATGAGGCTTGGGATCTGGTGGAGTTGCCGGCTGGAAGGAAACCCACCTGGCAGCAAATTGAGTGGTTCAAAGAAGAAGAAAAATGCAGAAGGGAAAGGTGGAGAAATACAAAGCTCGGTTGGAGCAAAATGTTATTCCCAGGTGCCGGGATTGATTTTGGTGATATTTTCTCCTGTTGCCAAGGTAACTTCCTATTAGATTACTTATCTGTTGCCTCGCTGCTTTGATTTGAGGTAGAAAAAATGGAGTGAAAGACAACATTTCTTCAATGGGGATTGGAAGAGGAAATCTACATGAAGCAACCTGAAGGCTTTGCAGTGAAGGGTAAGAAAGAACTAGTATGCAAGTAAAAGAAGTCTCTGTATGGGTTAAAACAGTCACCAAGGATGTGGTATCAGAAATTTGATACATTTATACGGGGACTTGGCTTCACCAGAAGCAAAGCAGATCATTGTGTGTATTTTAAATTAATTGTGACCGTGTTATTTATCTGGTCTTGTATGTGGATGATATGTTGCTGGTTGGAAATGACAAAGAAATTATCCAGGATTTGAATACCCAACTGTCCTCCAAATTCGACATGAAAGATCTGGTGCTGCAAACTATATTTTGGGCATGGAAATTAAAAGAGATCGGGCAAACAGGAAGCTCTGGTTAAACTAGAGGAAGTATGTCAAGACAATATTGCAGAGGTTTAATATGCAGGATAGTAAACCGGTGAAGGTTCCTATCCCTGTAGGTGTGAGGTTATCTGTTGAACAGTGTCCCAAGACACAAGAAGAGGAAGAGGACATGTCCCGTGTTCCATATGCAAGTGCAATCGGTAGCTTGATGTATGCCATGGTTTGTACTAGACCATACATTGCACATGCAGTGGTGCGGAAGGAGCATTGGACAGCAGTGAAGCGGGTTTATGTCAAAAACCAGGGAAGGAGCATTGGACAGCAGTGAAGCGGGTTTTCAGGTATTTGCGTGGCACTAGTGATTATGGTTTGTGCTACCAAGGAAGACCAGGATTGGACAGAGTGTTGGATATCCATGGCCTTGTTGATGCAAATTGTGCTAGAGATCTGGATCAGAGAAGATCTACAAGTGGGTATGTGTTTAACCTATTTGGAGGTGTAGTCAATTGGATGAGTAAGAAACAATCTGTAGTGGCGCTACCAACTACAGAGGCAAAATACATGGCAGCCACTCATGCAGGCAAGGAAGCAATTTGGTTGTAGAGATTGTGTTCAAGTATGGAGTTAGTACAGGGAGCTATAAGGATAGATTGTGACAGCCAAAGTGCAATTTTTTTGGTAAAGAACCTTGCTTATCATTCAAAGACAAAGCACATTGATGTTCAGTATCACTTTGTGAGGGATATGATAGAAGACAAAAAAGATGTTGCTGGTAAAGGTGAACACTTTGAAGAATACTGCAGATGCATTGACAAAATCTATGAGCTCTGAGAAGTTCTCTTGGTGTAGAGAAACAATGGGTGTTTCAGGGCTGGAAAAATGACTAAGCTCTCCTGTGGCCCCCTGTGGAAAGAAAACAACAAGTGGGAGATTGTTGGGTTGTGTTATATTCTTTCCAAATAGTTAACAGGGGGTTTGAGGGTACTCGTAACCCCACTTTTTGGGGTCCGGGGTAGCGCCCCGGAAAATTTTGGTTTTGACCCTATGTTGGGTGCAGACCCACCTATGGTTTTGTGCATGATTTTCGCACATGTTTTTGGACACGACGGTTTTTGGTCCATGTTTTGGACGTGATGTTTTTTCGGTCCATGGTATTGGATGCTTCAGCATGTATAAATATGTATTGTAACATCGAAAGGAACATAATGAAAAATCAAGCTGGTAGTCCCAGTTTTGGGATCCAATGGGAAATCTCTGTGTATATGTGTTTTATGTGTTATGCTCTCGCATTTTTATTTTTCATGTGATTTAGAATTCGCATGCAGGTAATTTTTGTACGGGGTTAAAACCTACAGTTAAGCTCTAGTTATGTTTCTTGTAGCAGATTTTGTGATTTTTGATGTCATGGCTCTTTTCCCACTTCTTGTCCTACTCCTAGAGTACTTTTGTCATAATTCGACAATCTCCTCAAAAGGTAAGTTTAAAATGTCCCCTTTACCCATGAGATTAAGATCATCTAAATACTCATCCTAGATGCTTTTAAGAAAGATTGTTCGAATAAGTTCAATTGACATAGTCCTATGTTTTGAATTTTGTAGATTATATGAGAATCTTTCTAAGTATTCCTCTAAGGTCTCATCTTCTTGTTGAGTCATTGCAAAGATGTCATCTTTAGAATATTTTGATCGACAATAAGGTTGATACTTTTTCAAAAAGAATTTTCTCATATCATCCCAATTAGTGACTGAATGTTCACATAATCCCATAAGCCACCTAAGTGCTGTTGCTTTTAAGGTAGTAGGAAAATGGTGAAGTCTATGAGCATCATCGGTATATCCATAGGTTCGACATACTATGTCAAATTTGAATAAAATTGAGTCTAGATCTTCATATGCCATCCCATAGAATTTTGGTAGAACAGATGGTGGTATGTTTTTCATTTTAATTTCCTCATCCATTTGTTCTCCTCTATCTTGAATTGGAAATTTAAATGTGGATTCCTCTGTTTTTGGTGGATTTTGATTTCCTCCTAATAGAGTATCATTGTTTTGTTTTTCTTCATTCTCCCTTATTTTTCTTTGTTCTTCCATTTGTCTCTCATACTCTCTCAATTGTTTAGGTGTAGGTCCTCTGGATCCTCCTCCCTCTTCAGCCATCGTAATTTGTGATTTATCTAAGGTTTCTACCTCTTCTTCTTGTTTTATCTCTTGAAGAAAAATTTGTTCAGAACTAGGCTGTTGGATCTTTGTGCTACTCCCTTCAGATTTCACTACTGTGGAAGTTTCAGGTAGATTCCTTCTCTTTGCTTTGTGGGCTATTAGAATTTGTCTTTCAATGAGGGTGAGTTTTTGGCCTGATTTTAGTTTTTCCTCAAGTTTTGCTGCTATAACCTTTCTTGTTAGAGTTATGTATTCAATCTTTTATAATTGCTCTGCTCCTAATGGTGGATTAGCTGTTGGTTGGGGGGTTTTTCTAAATCTGCCTTTTTTGTCCCTAAACCTAGACATAAATAAGCATGACTGAAATTTAAATTTAATTCTATGTTTTTGTTGTTTTGTTGATTTTAATTTTTTAGTCTTTCCAGTTGCACCTCCCTCGCAATGGCGCCAAAATTTTTGGTCCCAACTTACCAAGGCAAGTTAAGCTCTTAATTCTTTTATCAACCTAGGAAAGTACACTTAGAGGTGCTTACCTAAAATATATAGATCTGGAAGGATCTAAGATTCTAATGGCTACCTAGAGGACTAAATTAACAGTGCTTTCTACAAAAGATCCTTAATTGTCCTTTTTAATTGTTCAAACATCAATCTAAATGAAACAAATCCTATGAAATTCTAGTTGCAAGAATAAAAAAAGCAGAGTGTTGATGATTGATTGTAATCCTACATTCCCTTACAAGAATATTGCGTCAAAGAATTTTTACAATCACAACAATCCAAAGTAGTTTCAATTTAAATCACATAGTGAATAAGATGAGTAGTGTTGTAAACCAATGTCAGTTAGATCTCTTACAAGAATCATTTACCAAATTGAAAATTGAATTTTAAAACTCCAATCTTAAATCACTTTGGAAATAAAACTAGAATTATCCTTCAAAACTAAAGCTAGCAAACAAATCTGGAAATTGTATGACAGCAGCATATAAATATCAATTTCAAGATCAAGATTAGTTGAGTCCTCTTACAAGGCTCTCTCTTCACAACAAATTCAAGATCTCTTAACTGATAACTCTGCTAACATAACTTTTAACTTTGAACACGAAATGACTAATTGCTAAATTCAAATTTGTAGCTAGTAAGAAAAACAGAGTAAAGATAAAGTGTACCAGCAAAGTGGTGAGGGCCCTTCAACATTCCACAGGCACACTATGAAATGATTCAGAAGAGTGTAGCTACTAAATCTTGAGACATAAAATGGCTGAAGAAGTTTGTATTAAGTCTGGAATCAAAGATACACAAGCTGTCTTCTCATATGTTCATAAAAGCCAATCTAAAACATAGTTTTCCCATATGGGTTATTTATCGTGAATTCTATAACAAAAGAAACTATTATTTCTCCATCTAATACTAACAATATTCTATTAATTACATCCCAAGGAGGTCGAATTTAGGTATGTTCCTCCATTTATGCAAAATTTCTAAAACTGGAAAATATCTCGTGCACAAAAATCAGGAAAAAGTGATGAAGTGGCTGGGTTTGACCATCTTTGACTCGACACTTGTTTTCTCCAAAACTGAAAGTGAATAGTTGTTTCACCATCCTTGTACGTTTTATTTTATGCCCATAATCCTCGAATTTTCCCACCTATGCTGCAACATGTCAAACAATGAAGCAATCACAGGTTGTTACAACTTCCTGTGATTTTTCTGAAAAGTGTCATTAAAATATAAAAATTTCAAATATTAATCCCAAGCTCAAAATAACGAAAATGACAACATATGACTTCGTTTCTAAGGATTATTGTTGAATAATAAAGGTTAAATGGCCAAGAATGATAGTTAAAAGATGAATTTGGAGTAGAAAGGACAGTCAAATTTAGATACCAACAACCTCTTGGAAGGGAAGCATCCAATATTTACATGGATGGATATTGTAGAGCTGAAAGTTATAGGTTTTACAGTTGCAGAATCAATAAACCAGGGTTTACGACTTTTTTATCCCTGAGAGTTTGATGTAGGAGCATCTAGACCTAGCCAGCAATGTGATGGTGTGTTCACATGTTGTGGCTAACAAGGGTTTGGAGGAAAAATTGGTTACTTAATTTTTATTAATTGCAAATTATGTAAGTAGTTATTTGTTGCCAAATTTTGAACAGAAAAGGGAATAAGTGGCAAGTTGATCCTCCCTACGTGGAGATCAAGCCAAGTAGTTGAGATTATTCAGTTAGGATAGGATTTGATTTCTAAACATATAGTAAATTCCTTCATTTGTGGAAGGAGATTGTTAGATAGGATATATATGTATTTTCACATATTGCATTGAGCCGAAACCTTTCATCGCAAATCACAAGTTAGTCCTGAGTATTTATTGCATATTGGCAAAGTGAGCGTGATTTCGATAAGAGAAATTGCAATTACCCGGAGTTTTGTGAGATTACGATCGACTGAAATTGCAATGACCCTGTGTTTTGCAATTTAGTGATCAACGAAATGCGATGAACCTTAATTTCACTGAAATCACGATAAGTGTCTTGCGATGCGATATGGATTTGTGATATGATAAGAAATCAAGTAAATAGTGGTTGATTATCATAATGATGAAGGAATGCGAAAATCATATGTGAGGAGCATTGGACATTGTAAAGCAGTCATATGAAGAGGTGAAGGGTAGAGGTGTTAGTTGAAAGCGCTAAGTTTGAAAGGTCTATAAGGTTTAATTTTAATTTTAGTTTCTAGTGTGGGTTTTGAGGAAAGGTCGGAAAGAAGTTTGATTGCAGTGAAAAATAGAATAAATACTAAAGTTGGGAGAGGTTTCCAAAGCATGTGTCCTTGGAGATAAGGCTATTTTGGGTGTTGGTAGCCATATGGTTGCATCATTTTCTTTCTTCACCTTATTGTTTCCTTCATAAATTCTCATATTCTTTATTCATATTGATTTATCTTTATTGCAATACATAACGTTGACCGACTCAAATTTAGGCAGTCCACTTAGGATTACATTCATGGCTTTAACATTGTTCGTGAATTCTTTCTTGTCATTGTTAATCATGCAGGTGGATTTTCATACCCATTCTACATTGTGTCCCAAACATCCACACCAAGGGACATCAAGTAAGTTTGCATTTAGTTATTCCAAAATGAATAAGTTTCTTCCATTAAATAATGAGGCTTTGTTTATGGAAATTCTATCCTGGTTAGCCATTTCCTTGGATCTACCTTCCAGTTGTTAGACTGTTAGTGAAGAAATTGTCTCTAATACCAATTATTAGTAATTAGGATAATACTAAAAGAGCATGTGAACTAGTATTTTGTATTTTTTTACAATTGTTTAAATATTAATTAGGAATAACATCACAACACCATAAGTCAGATAATAGATACATGTAAGGCATAAATTTTTATGTGGAGACTCATAAAGGGAGAAAACCAATCTTCATTTTGTTCTTAATGCAAGATTCAATCCACTATTGCATCAAATTTATTGGCACCAACCAGAAGGATGCATCGACTCCTTGATTTGCAAGAAACCATTCGTAAGAGGCACTGATCCCCTTTATCTACACAAAAACGAACTTGTTGAAAGTTATGGTTTCAAATATTTGTAGGCATCAACCTACAAGAAGCAGCAACATCCTTAATCTTTATAGGAACCAACCTAAAAGAGGCGCCAATCCTTTGATCTATAAGCACTTGCACAAACCTTTAGATACATCTTTCATCAATTTTCAAACGTGTATTTGTAGTTATATGGTTGAAAGATTATTGATATAGTTTTTCAAATCCCTAGCATGTATATTCATGATTTTGTTTATATCTTTCCTTTGATTCTTCAATTTAAGTAAATCACTTGGATATTTGATTTGTTATTTAATAAGTTTATTTTATGCAACATTACTCCCAAGTGTTCAAATCCATGATCCATTCATTTCCAACTAAATATCCTTTCTTCAATTCATTGATTGAATTAAATCTCCGAGAGGATCTTCTTTGTTGGTCAATCATTCCTTAAGTTTATTTTCTACAACTTGAGTTTTACATTTCATATTTTCACTTTTTGGTTTCATCATTACTTGAGTACTTTGTTCATACCTTCTTTCCTCCTATATGAAATGAGTTCATTGTTTTAGATTTGTCTTTGAACTACGTTTTTGATCTAGTTGTGTTCTTTTATCATGGAAATTTAGAGCATCACTTCTTGAATGTAGTAACTATTTTTTTTTTATTCCCTAATCACATCAATTGTTCATCCATATATATAGCCATCATAATTTGCTTATCTGCTAACATATCAGTGTTTCTCTAATTTCTAGTGATAATATTTACTTGTGTAGTACATGTCGAATCCTAGATGCTCGAAACTCCTTTTTAACTAATCTTCATTTGTAAGTGCTTAGTCTATCGGTTTTTTCAATCTAAGACTGATATCAATGATCTAATTTCTTATGAAATTTTCTAAGAACACATAGTTGTAGTCTCTAATGCCTTTTCTTAAACATCCAACATTGTTGTGTTGTTCTCCTTTTCCTTTTATAGAAATGTCCCATTGAATAGCAATGATTTAAGTCCATGGTTTTACCCATATAAAATTTTCTTTTAATTGTATCAACAACCATAATTGTTTGACTATATCAATACTCTTTGAATTCAAATCATAATCAAGATTGTGTATTGGATCCTTGAACAATGGTCTAGCATGGTTACAATTTCACATCAATAGCATGCAACACTACATTTCTCCTATCACAAGAATTGTGCTCACTTCTCCTAATGTGTCTAAGAATTATGAATAAACATTCTAGTCCTAGAGTGTTAAGATATTTCACTTAAATAGTCTCGACCTTGTTTTTTCAAACTAATTTATTAATCCAATATTTGCAATTCATTTGAGGTCGTGTTGTAGGGGAATCCGTGCATTGTTGTAAACTTTCCTATCAGTTGTTAGTAATTTTTCCCATCATGTCCCGAAGACCCCTAGTATATTCATTTTAATCATACTTGCAAATTCTATCAGGGTCGAAGTGTTGGGGATTAAGGCTAATCCTGTATTAGTTTTCTTAAGCCTTAATTAACCAACTCATCATGCAGTTTAATCGTGTGTAACACATATTTCCATGTCACTGCCACCTCACCTGCTATGTCGTAAATCCCTCTTGAACCGCATCCTCGTCATCTAATTTTCACATTATGTTGACATCATCTTGCCACATGGCTTGCTTATATTGTGCCACATCATCTAGCTATCACATGTATGTCACATGTCATATTTGTTAGCCAATCAAATGCTACCATTTATCGGTCATTGCCACATTTTAGAATTGCGACATTCTCCCATCCCTGGTCAATCTCTTGTGTTTTCAATTTACAATTCATCTAGTACCATTGTGTCAGGGATGCATTTTTAATGGACAAGACAATTTTGGTTAACCATCAACAAAGTTATCATCCCATTCTTGGGTCCTTGTGAAAACCAATTCACAAAGCCTTCATGCACTACTGCAAAGCAGGACTGTGGATTAACACTATCCTGCATTTAAATTAATCACTAGGTGAATTAATTTGGCACTGAAGACTAGAGAAGTTAAAAACATGTCAAAATTTGAGACACCTTTTCTCCTCAATCCTTGCGAGCTTGATCGAGTGACATATATTGTTGGAGGGGTCTCTGAGAAGGCTATCAAATTAAATATTGTGCATGCCTTTTTGATCATCATAACATTTGAAAACACTCAATATACTCAAAACATCCTTAGTTTCCCATGCATACTTTGACATTGATGAAATCAGTTGTCATCAATGACAACACACTATTATTGATACCTATTTTTGAATTTCCAATTTTGTAATATGCTACAAACTTCCTTGCCTTTTTTCGTGCCCAGTCACACCTCAATTGGCCACTAGAAACCTTGTCTTACAATATTTTTTTACTATCATGACCGAAAGGCGAGGACCACTAATATTTCTTAAAATATACATTGCATCCATCATGTCAAAAAAATAAATGAATATTATTTTAATTGCATTCATCTTCATGCCTAAAATGTTAATTTTATTCACCTTATTGTACCTACAATGGCAATGCATTGGTTGGTTCATTTCATTTCAGAAGGCATATGGATTTCAAGTGGTTAGGTGGTTTATGAATGGACTTCTCTTACACATCATGACATTGATTTGTTAAGTGAAAAGAAAAAAGTTTATAACACAATGTTTGCAAAATTTGGCATACAATTGATATACATAATTGAAGAAACTTGTTGCCATAGTGAATTAGTCAATTTTGTATTTTCGTAAGGTAAAATTGGGTCAATATGTGGTTGGAACATTATGATCATATGCGCTTCAACTATGATATATTGTATACATATTATATGCATTGTGGGCTTCATTGAACATTGTTATATATTTATCTCTCTCTCTCTCTCTCTCTCTCTTATATATATATATATATATATATATATATATATATCATTGTTGGTGACAACCAACACAGATATTACATGATTTGAGTGATACATTTTTCTTTATGATGTTTTGGGAAACATTCTAGCTTGAATGTGGGACCTCTGGCTGAGTTGGTTATGCCACATCCCATTCACAATTTGACAATGGTTACAACCTCTATGACGTGTCTTGCATTGGTATATTATTGAAGTTTCTTTGGGTAATTGCTTGCGAAGGTTGAACTAAGTTGTCTTTGTTTGCAGTATAGTTATGACTTTATATTTTGAAAATTCTTGCGATCCCAACCATTTATTGCATGGCCTTGAGAATCATGAGTCTGTCTTATTACATTAATGCCCATTACTAATCCTATCAATGATGAATATATTATGTAAATTCGATCCACGAATCAAATGGAACAAGGGTTTTTGTTTTACTTTGTGGGTTGTGAAACTCATTGTCATTTGGGAATTTTACACTCCAAAGGAAAACTATTAGCTAGAAACCGGGATTGTCGAAGCATTGTTGCTCAAGAAAAATTCCAGTAAACCCTATGGTAAATTACATAATTTTGTGTGTTTTGCCATTAATTATCTTGCTTCTTTATGCTATGCTCATTCCAGTACTCTTGTAACCTTATCGGTTTCTATTTCAAGTTTCTCTTACCATATTAATTCTTCGAAGGCCCAAGACAAGGTGTCTCATGCCCCTGCTCTTTTAATTTTACATAAACCCTTTATTCCCTTCAGAATTTCTCTCACATTTTGATAAAAACAAATGAAAGGATTAAACCCTTTCTTGCAATTCTAGTCATGCAAATCTTTGTGAAAACTCTTCACTACAAAAGTATTTTACTTTGTCAAAGAGCTATAATGATACCCATGTTGTTGGGTTTGTTCCAAAATTTGTTAAAGAAAAGGGAATTACATGGCCATTACTAGGAAACTTTTTATTATTCTTTTATACCTGATTTCATAAAAGTGTTTTCCACCTTTGTTTTCCCCATATTTACTTCACACAAAGTATGAAATTGTTATATTTTGAAAGGGAAAAGTGTTTCATGCCATTCCCTTCTTTTTGCAGAATTTCTTCTTCACAATGTATAAAGGGTTTTGTAATGGCCCTATCTTTCTACCTACTAAAGCAACATATATATTTCTCTGACTAGAACTACTCCATGATAATATACCTTGTTTGAAGGCCAAATTGGGTTTATTATAGTTGCAATTACAAAACCAATCCAGGTGGATATTGGTGGCCACCTACCAAGTCCACCTGGACCCCCACCATTGTTTCTCTCAGCATTTTCATTTTCCTTAATTGTAGCACAACTTACTATTTTTAGCCGTTTCTCGGGTCTTGAACTTCCGGAGCCATTTTGAGGCCCTAAACGATGTTTTTTGGGAAAAATGGGAGAAACATGGGTCTAGGGATTGATGTTTCTCTTCCAAAAGTTGTAGTTCTTGGATAGATCTTTCTAACGAGATATTGTGCACGTCAAACGGAGATCATATGCCAAAGTTACGACCCCGGGAAGTTGATGTACCAATTTACCCAAACGGAGCCCATAGTTTGGCGTTTCATCTTCTAGGGTTAGGTTTTTAGATGTTTAGGGTTTTCCATTGTTTCTCAACAATAAATAGGCCTTCGAGCCTCATTGTAAGACAGTTAAGAGGCATGAGCCACCACATCTCTTCTCAGAGATAAGCTACCATCGCCCTAGCTAGTTTATTTCCATTACTGTTTGTAAGCATATTTCAATATTTTACATTAATGAAATGAAGTATTATTTCCGATGAATATATGTGTTTATGGTTATCTCTATAATTTTTTGCATTCCTATTTAAATTCGGATCAGTGGTATTAGAGCGGTTTGCTTTTTCTCTGTTTTTCTTTGCATGTCCCCAATGAGTTCGGGATATAAGGAGTTAGGGCTTGAACTGGTCGAACCTTTGTAAGACCAGCCTCGCAAATCCTGACGACCTCCCATGGCAGATGAGAAGAAAGACAAGGGGGTAGGAGATCCTATCAAAATCTTGCTTAAAGAATCCCTCAAGCGACAAAGGAACACGATGATGGACAACTTTGCCCAGATCCTTCAGCGGCTACCTAGAAGCGGTGCATCGGCTTCCAACAGCTACTCTGGAAATGCCACGCCCTTTAAGGTACAAGTTAATTTTGAAATCCCCATATTCAAGGGTTATATATATGCAAATGTTGTAAATAAATGGTTAAATCTGCTAGAGGCTTATTTTTCTATTCATGAATTTTCGAGTCGGGAAAAGATTGTTTTCGCTCTTCTCAGAGCAGCCCCCCATGTCAAGGACTGGTGGGAAATCTACTGCAAGCAGAAGGATGAAAATATCGGCTCACTATTTTTAGCCGCACCCACATGGAATTCATTCCGGGATGCCATTAAGGAGCAGTACTACACTGTCGAAATCTATGAGGATTAATACATAAAGTGGACCATGCTGCGGCATGGAAGGGACCAAGACGTGCCAGAGTTGACCAATCTTTTCCATACCCTTCGCACAAAGTTGGGTATCAAGGATTTGGAGTAGCATTTGATACTCAAATATCGCAGCTGCCTACACAAGTACATCCACGAAGAAATAGAATTCCTGAACATCTCCTCGCTCAGCACAACATATCGATATGCCTTCAAGGTCGAGCAGAATTTTAAATAGAAGAAGCGAGACTTTGGATCTATGAAACAAAGTAAGGGAAAGGTGCCCCTAAACCACAGAACAAAGGACAAAGCCAAGGTGGGGTAGCCTAAGACAACCTGCTAAAGCTGCAAGCAAAGAATAGTGCCGCGAAGCCGAAAAAGGACATGAGAAAATGGTGTGAGTTCCATAAGAGCTCCACTCACAACACAAGTGAGTGTCGAGCCAAGCAGTCACTGGTGGCTGAGCTAAAGGTTTTAGAATCAAATGCATGTTCTGACTTTGAGTCAGAACCTGACAAAGGGAATGACAAAGGGAAGTAGATTATCTATGTGGATCCCAATGCCATCATTGCCACCGCGAAGATACAGAAGGAGTAACTCGAAGATCCAGAGGAGGAGGAGCGTCTATTCCACTCCCAGATGTGGGTAAAGGGCTCCTCGCTACAGTTCATTCTCGATAGTGGGAGCCAAAAGAACCTCATTTCGGCAAAGGTCATGAAGCGGGTGGGCTTACCGACCACAACACATCCACAATTGTACACCATCGGGTGGCTTCACCAAGGAAGGGATCTTTGCGTTAGCCAGCAGTGTCGCCTTCCATACAACATCAAGCCCTTCACGGATGAAGTATTGTGTGACATTGCTCCCCTTGAAGTCTGTGATGTATTATTAGGATAACCATACTTGTGGAAGTGACATGTTGTGTATGAATCAAGGCCCAGTGTTGTTATCATTACATTGGGAAATAAGTTGTACAGGATACCAGAGGTAGCACCACCTACCACCATATCTTTGATTACCTCAAAACAATGCAGTAATATCATTTCCAAAACCGGGAAATTTGTTTTCCTGATGATATGCCCTCAAGGAAAGAAGAAGACGGTGGCCACGACCTCTCGACAGGGCCCCTCCGCACAACAACTACAGATGGACAAGGTCGTGGAAGAGTACGAGGACATCTTCACCTCCCCCGCAGGGGTTCCACTGCACTGTCAGGTCAAGCACTACACCGATCTGACCCCAGGTGCACCGCTACCCAATCGGCCAATTTATCGGTGCTCTGTTCTGGAGAACGATGAAATCAAGAGGTAGATTCAGGAGTTGTTGTAGAAAGGTCACATCCGTCTGAGTTCATCGCCTTGTGGGAGCCCGATCATGTTGGTACAAAATAAGGATGGGACTTGGAGACTTTGTATTGACTATCAGGCACTGAACAAGATCATTGTCCGTAATAGGTACCCAATCCTGCGGATTGATGACCTCTTGGACCAACTAAAGGGGGGAAAATATTTCAGCAAGATCGATTTGAAGTCAGGATATCACCAAGTACCAATCGAACCCTCTGATGTGTGGAGGATTGCCTTCAAAGCCAAGGAGGGCCTTTTCGAATGGTTGGTTATGCCTTTCGGATTGACGAATGCTCCTACAACCTTCATGAGGCTAATGGATGACATCTTGTGGCCATTCACCAACTCATTTGTAG
>APFE031739792.1:3894-20870 GCA_000404065.3 Pinus taeda | reverse complement strand
TGGTTTGTGAATATTATCATAGCTCCATCACAGAGATATCATAAGATAACAACATAAACAATTACCTAATATCTTGTACCATACCTGTAACACCCCTCCTAAATTATTATTATTATTATAAATTCAACATTGGTGAGGCTATATCATGGTCATGGCATAATTCTAAATCAAGTAGGTTTTCTTTTACACTTGGGTTACTCATTTTACAACACCATTCCTTGAAGGACTGGATGTGTAAATTACGAAGATGACTCCCTTCCCTGTAACTATTGATGTTGTAAGTCATATCATGATGACTACGTTAAATACATAGAGGGTGTATTTCATACTAACAACCCTCATACGCATTTGTAACAGAGAGGTTCACGAAGCTTATAATGTAATCCATATGATTTCATGATGTGTACTCTATAATCTAAGTGAATTTTAAGTTTTTTTTTGTGTGAACATATTTTATACAACCATATGGATATTTAAAGTGTGCTTTTATTTCCATTAGAATTGTTTATCACCTCATTTTATTAAGGGCACAACCGCTTTGTGGCTTCATGTTGTGGGCATCACATTTTTATGACTCATATGGCATAAGGAGAAACTATAACATTGATGCAATGGCTGCTACATGTTGAGCAATAAATAGGGTCTTTTTAACCTCTATTTACCCTACATTAATTATCAATCCAGGTACAATTTTTTATCTCAAGAGTGTACTGAGTCTGAGGCGGTCACTTGTTCAAGAGTAATGCTTGTAGTATAGTTCTTTATAAAAGTAAATAAATGCTGAAAACAAACTCTAATTGTAATGGCAAGAAACTTAAATGCTTTGTAACTAAATCATTCAATCAAGAAACTACAACAATCATCCATCAAGGATGCAGTAATGATAACTCTTTCCCCTGTAAACTGATGTAAATGAAAACCAATCAAAGGCAAGATCTTCGATCTGAGAACTTAAACAACAGTAGTCAATGTTCATTACAGTTGTAGATCTTTCTATCCACACCAAAGAAAATACTTGAAATAATAATTCAATTAGCAGGAAAGGAACAAAAACTAATCTATTGAAGAGATCGAACAACAAAACTTAATCTACATGAATGAATTAAGCAATGATCTTAACTGAAAGAATTTGAACAACAATATTTAACTAATAAAGGAATTGAACAACAATCTGAGAAAGGAACAACAAACCTAAGTAAGTCTACAGAAATTGAACAACAAAATTAATCAAATGTAAACACAACGACTATAGAATCAATAATCTTATTCTAGCATAATGGGCATTAACCACAGTTGTAAAGGAATGACAATTGCAGTTATAGTGGAATAGTAATCGAATGAAAAACAATCGCAATTGTAAGTAAACCATAGCTAAATGAATAGCAATACCAATTGGTAAATGAACAACAATATCAATCCGTAAATGAACAACAATATCAATCTGTAAATGAACAACAATCTCTGGATTAGACAGTGCGATATTATTTCAGAATGAACAACATAAAATTTTCAGTTGCAAATAATAATCTTACTATCCAATTACTAATTTGATATAACAGAGCAATTCAATGAAATGTTCAGAAATGAGAAATTATTGAATAAATCAAGTTAAGGAAATGCAAAGCAAAGCAAACCACACACGACTGTAATCAGAAAATAATGATACAAGAATCAATTGATCCACTAGGGTTGGGCCCTTAGCCACCGGGAAAGACTGTCATGGTTACTCCAGGATCAGAGAATGGAACAAAAACTGAGTTACATATTAAGCATAAATGGCAGAGTTACAGCTATCACTCTTAAAGATAGTGGATGATCAAAGTTCAGATTACAACAGTAAATTCTACAAATCAGCAATATTATCCGCCCCCTGGGCTAGCAACACTATCCCTTTTTATAATGGCTAGGAGGAAGTATAAAAAATACAGATATGTCTTGAGGCAGTGATCCCTCAGGATCAAAGGATCCTGAGTGATTCACCATATCTTTAATCTTTAGTTATTATTTTGTCCTCTTGTGTTGATACTACGTTTCTTCTTCCTTTTCCTGGTCCATGCACTCCGATCTTGATTTCCTCGTCTGGATGTAGTTTCCTGTCAAAGGGACAACAATTGATTCTACTTTGTCTTTTCCTCTGGAATAATGATTTTCCATTTTCTTCACTTTCTACGTAGAAAGAGACAATAATTAATCATTTTACATCAATCACAAATCTCCTTAATTCTATCATAATACTTTAACATATTACCATCATAGAATGTAAAGAAGTTATGATTTAAAGGAAAAGATAAAGAAATAGATGGTAAATACATACCTTTTCCAATGCTCAACACACCCCCCTGCTTACCCTTTTTCATGCCGTCATGAAAACATTGTGATTGACATGCAAGGTAGTTAGGGAATAGGCTGGAGAAGGATTTTCATGTAGTGGTCTAAAACCATGATTTCTAGCTAAGACTTCAAAAACATGCCCTGTCTAACCTTCAGGCAATTCATATAGGGCTCTATACCCTGGTGCAAAATACCAAATGATTGGATTTCGAAACGTGCAACCTAACCAAGACATGCCTTCTTTCAAGATGAGGTCACCATAGGTAACCAGGCGATTAGTAGCTAGGTTAAAATTTTCGTAATTAAGAGGCTCTCTGTCTTGGACATTCCGATTGGAAGTCTTGTATCAGAATTTTGCTGCTGCTATGGCAAGGTCTTTGATGGCTAGGAAGTATTCTATCCCTTGCTAGACAATTGCTGTGTGAATGGGTCCCAATGTCTGGATCACACCCTTCTTTCTCATTAAGCTTCTATGCTTATTCTACAGTTGTAATGGGTTTCTAGGTTCATCCCTTACCCACAAATCTAACCCGTTCTCTTATCTCTAAAAGGTATTGTGGCTTTAAGCCACTTTATCTGGTTAACAACAAAAGAGATGAATGCCTGAAGCTAGATATCACCCACAAAAGAGCTAGGGTTCTCTTATGTTTCACCATCCAACACAAGATTATGCAAATAAAACTCACATAACAATCGCTAGATTTTCACCCCATAATGCTTACAGTTGTTTATGAAATCATCAATAGTTTTTAGCCCTATAGGCACGCTTGCCTTAACAACCTTAATTTTCAACTGTACGTACCTTTCCATAAAAAACAAAGCATAGTTTTTGGCAGGTCCCCTACATGCTAGAACATCAGTATATAGAGAACATAAGGTATCCATTTGACTCATAACTGTGTCTAGTCTATTGGTTACCTTTTTAACTTTTTCCTCTACCCTTTGCCATCTATTGAAAGCCTTGCTCTCCGATGCATTGACGTTCTTTACCTGCTGCTGTAACTTCTGATATTTCTCCAGAGGAACATATTCCTCTGTAAGTTTTTCTATCGTTTGTTGGGCTTGTACCAAATCCTTTTGAAGTTTCACTATCCTCGGATCATTGTCCATCGTAACATTTTTGGGCTGGAGATCTACTTGGATCCCTTATTGCGATGTCTGGTTCTTATAGTCTGCGTTTCCTTCTCATGAACTGTTTAGTCGATTGTGATGTTAGAGGACAATGCCTCTGTCTGGACGTCCTTATCACAAACTGGTGTGCTTTCTGTTTGGGCTTCTGCATGTGTAACAACCACATGTTGTTCCTTGCGGCCCTGAATGATAATGGGTTTGATTTGAGTCCTTTTGGTCTTCTTTTTATGGGGTTTCATTTGGGTGGCTACATGCTTTGCTCCAGGGGTTATTTTTGAGATTTTCCCCATTTTTAGGACTCTTATTTGTTGTCTGAGTTGTTTAATTACATTTAGTAGTCTCTGCTGTTCCTTTTGCAACTTTTTGATTTCATTTGTTTTCTTCGAAGGAACAATTGTTTCTTTTCTTGGGTCTGGGCTTTGTTCTTCAGGGATTGTACCCTTGCCTTGGCTTATTTCCACGTTTTCTTCTTGGAACACTTCTTCAGTGTTCTCGTCCTGCTGATCAGGTTTTTCAGGCGTGGAAACCCTGGGTTGATCTATTATTTCTTGAATGGCTTCCGCCTCTACTTCTTCTTGATCATTCATTTCTCCAGATGCACTCTCACTATGAGCAGAGTGTTCCTATGATTGTCTTTCCTCTTCCTCCTCATCGATCATTTCTTCAGATGCACCCTTATTGCGATCAGAGTGCTCCTGTGATGGTCCTGCCTCAATATCGAGGTTAAGTGTGCTGTGGGGTTGGATGTATTCCCCCATGTTGGCCAAAATTTTGGCCAATTCGTCTTCTTGCAAAGGGTTTTGTGATGGGATTTCGCTGGGTTGCTTTGTTTCCTCCCATTCTTCCTCGTTGGAATGCTCAGTTTCTTCTTTTGGTTCCTCTTCTTCATTTTCTTCTAATTCTTCTTCTTCATTTTCCCTTTAAGTTGTGGGGGTTGCTCATCCTCTGAGTCATGTATTTCTATCGGTTGGCTACTATTTTCTTGGGGATTTCCCAACATCTCTGCTTCTCCCCAATCTAACGGATTGTCTCCATTTTTGCGGTCTAATTGATGTGCCAGCAGTGCTTTTTCATTTTGGGGCTGGCAAGGCCAATCCCCCATCTGTTGAGAAAACCAATAATTCCAAACTAGTCTATTGTTGTGTGAGACTCTAACTGACTATTAGCCAAATTAAACCGTGATGACTTACTACTGATTCTACATGACGATATTTTCTTATACTTCGGGTAGCATCATTCAATAGAAAATTTAAGTATACGGGCAAATTCACAACACATTTTTGTTTTAATACAGCTAACAATTTGAGATGGCATGGTCTAACCACGTCATTTCTGCCATCGCAGGTGATGTAGCTTTGGACAACTATGGTCAATTCTGCCCAAGGCTCTCCCAGGGTTGCTGGCAGGACTTCTTTTTCTTTGACAGTAAGGCTCTATCCTTCGTCTTGGAAGATGGTTATAGCGTCTTGAAGTCTTATTTTTTTCAGGGTCCATACTAGTCCAATGGCTAAAAGTCTCGAAACTTTAGCAATTATCGCATCTGTTACTATTATTTGCCTCCCCCTCACCATGGAATGATCTTCCTGCAAATTCTGTAGAAATTCAATGGCCACCATCTTGTTAGACTGCTGTAGTCGGTTAAGGTAGACAATCCATCCTGCTCTTGCTAAAATTTCACGTGCAGCGTCAGAGACCATTAGCACCTGCGGTTCACTGCGTATTGATCCGCCTCCCATTTTTTTCAAACTTAGCACACTGTTAAAAAAAACACAGAGATGACGATGGAACAACAAGTTGTTCAAGCTTTAGCTCACTGTTAATTTTTACAAAGCAAAAACACAGAAATGGCGATGGAAGAGTAGGTTGTGCATATTGGGAAATACAATACCGTTAAACTTGTTATTCCGAGTTTTGATGGAGTCATAATACCTCCAAATAAGGAATTTCCACGTATGCCAGTGTATTATGGAGGTCACCCACACCCCCCTAAAATGTAATAGGTCGTTCTCGGTCGGAAAATAAAGGAGCAACATGCTAGACTGTAGTCATACAATAGAATAAAGGAACGACGTATAGATCCATAACATATTTACAAAAATCGGTGGATAACTGAAATTGAGGCTTATGATGGAAATCGCGAATAAGTATGGAAATGTCATGAGATGATGATAAATATAGAGGATAAGATAGCTTGACGTAAGTAAAAGTTCTTATTTGGTCATTATCCACTTTAACCATTATGATTGATTTATAAATGATTTTCATGTATAAAAGGTTCGAAAGGGTTCTATAACATAATATCATTTGAAATCAATATAAAGATATAAGAAGAAGGGTTTATAATGACTATTGGTATATAAAATATATGACTTCAATACCATTAGCAGAGGTCTGTTGCCCACAAGTGTCCACAACCTTGACATAGTTGCTTATTTCACCCTTGGAACCATAATCCTTTGTGTATGCCTCGGAAAGTGTTGTGCGATGTTAGAATGGAGGCCATTGTGCTAGCTTAGTAACTAGACAAATTACAATGCCATTCACTAGGAAGGAGTGAAAGGTGGGCAAGCCGGCTCGTGATGAGACCTCCTATTCCAAGGACTTTTTTTATTTTTCTGATAGACCTCTTGGATCATATCCTTGGTGTGGTGGCCATAGTGGGAATGCCACTTCACTTGCTTCCTTATGATAATGGTAAGTTGGCTATTGATGAGACCCCCTATCCTTCATCTGACAAATCATGTTAGTAATCATACAGATATATATTTTTCTCTTTTTCTTCTTTTCTTTTATATAGCACTTTCCTATTTATATACAGAGGGTGGCTCAACACTCCTTAAGAGTAGGGATGGTGGAAGAAGTTTGCACATCTCAATAGAAGAAAATATGTCGTTATTCTTATTCAATAATAATGATCAAAGAGAATTATGAAGATTTTAAGAAAGAACCAACATGATAAAAATAATCAATCAAATTGGTTTTAGTGAAAATAAAGACAACAAAGTGATATAAATAGTTGTGTCCTTTCCTCTTTTTTTCTTATCAGTTCAAAGCAATTTCTCTAAAGACAACAATTTTTCTTTGGTTTGCTAATTTCAGTATCCTCTAGTTTTTGTATTCTTGCATAAATGTATAGTTGTGCCTTAAATGAATCATTATTCAAAAAAAACCTCTACACAAAAAAAAACAAAAAAATGCACTCAAAAAGTGTTGTTCCTTAGAGGGAACAGCTGTTGTTCCTTAAGAGGGACAGCAAAAGAACATCTACACGCAAAAACCGTGGTTCCTTTAAGAGGAACAACAAGCAAAAGAAAAAAACATACTTGAAATTGCTGTTCCTTAAGAGGAACAGTAGCTGTTCCTTAATAGGAACAGTGGTTGTTCGTTAATCAGAACAACAAATAAAGCAAGCACGAAATAAAATACCGCTCCTTTAGTGGAACAGTCTAAGATCATCTGAAATCGAAATTGTTGTCCCTTTGGAAGAACGGCATAAAGGAAATAAAAATGTGAAGAAAGGTTGTTCTTTTTCAAAAGGAACAACAAAACAATCTAGCGGAAGTGTTGTTCCTTCAGAAAGGAACGGAAAAAAACAAAAGTGTTGTTCCTTCAGAAAGGAATAGAAAAAAAAGAAAAGTGTTGTTCCTTCGGAAAGGAACAAAAAAAAAAAACGAAAGTGTTGTTCCTTTGGAAAGGAACGACAAAAAAACGAATGTGTTGTTCCTTCGGAAAGGAACAACAAAAAATGAAAGTGTTGTTCCTTCAGAAAGGAACAACAAAAGTGTGGAAGTGCTATTCCTTTGGGAAGGAACAAAAAAAAGTGAAAGTGTTGTTCCTTCAGAAAGGAATAGCAAAATGCAAAAGTGATATTCTTTTGGAAAGGAACAACAAAAAACAAAAGTGATGTTCCCTCATAAAGGAAAAACAAAAAAGCGGAAGCGTTGTTCCTTCCAAAAGGAACAGAAAAACCTGAAAGTGTTGTTCCTTCAGAAAGGAACAACAAAAGTGCAAAAGTGTCGTTCCTTCTGAAAGGAATAGCAAAAAGGCACAAATGTTGTTCCTTCCGAAAGGAACAACAAAATGAAAAAGTGTTGTTCCTTGGAAAGGAACAACAAAAAGGTGGAAATGTTGTTCCTTTCCGAAGGAACAACAAAATGCAAAAAAAAAAAGCAGAAATGCAAAAATCTGTACAGAAAGTAATTTATACAAGTAGAAAAGAAAAAGTCTGTACAAAATTTAGGAATAATGAAATTACTTAGTAAACCAATGCCAAGGAAGAATTATTTTTCTCAACAAGAATCTGCATATCAGAATCTTCCCGAAGCTGCTGGTAGAAGGATTCCTGAGTAAGCGATTTATGGTACAATCGCACCCAGTAGCCATTTGCTTTAAAGGTGTGTCCAGATCCGTCAATAGTAGTCAAAGTAATGGTGCCATTTTCATGCACTTTCTGGATTTCATACGGTCCAAGCCAGCGAGTCTGAAGTTTTCCCAGAAAATCCTGGAACCTAGAGTCATATAAGAGTGCCCAATTTCCTTCGTGGAATATTTTCTTTTTGATCAGGGCATCATTGCATTTTGCTCTCTGTTGTTGAATTAATGTAGTGTGTTGAAGATCCGAGAGCCTAATTTCATCTAGCTCGTTAATTTGTTGTAATCTGTTAGTCTGGGCCTCATTTAAATCTAGACTGATATCCTTTGCTGTTCTTAATATTTGTATTTCGAACTCTATTGGAAAGATAGGTTCCTTTCCAAATATTAGCTGATATTGGGAATAACCGGTGGTGTTTCTCCACATTGTTTGGTATGCCCACAAGGCTTCCAACAATCTTGAAGCCCAATCATGCCTGTGTGATGCAATAGTTTTTGTCAATATTGCATCTATCACCTTATTCGTGCTCTCTACTTGGCCATTTTCCCGTGGGTGATACAGAGTGGTAATTTTGTGCTGAATGTGATAATTTTTTAATGTTATAGTGATTTTATTACCTACAAACTGTGGTCCTCCATCCGTGATTATGTCCCTTGGGAGGCCATATCGTACAAATGTTTGGAACAGGAAATGAATCACAGAGTCCTCTGTAGCTCTTGGAAGTGCCTCTGCTTCAACCCATTTGGTAACATACTCTGTTGCTACTAGAATATATGTTTTCTTGTTTGATGATGGGTTGATTGGACCAACAAAATCGAGCGCCCAACACTCAAATGGTTCGATTACTAATTGTGGGTTTAAAGGCATTTCGTCAGACTATCCAGGGCTTCCTGCACTTTGGCAACTGTCATGGGCTTGAAAAAATTTCTTAGCATCTTTAAAGATTGTGGGTCAGTAATAACCTATTTGCAAAACCTTGTGACTAGTACTTCGATCTGTGAAATGTTCGCCACATGGTCCATCATGACAGGCTTTTAGAATATCAAATTTTTGTCTTCACAGACGCATATTCTGATGTGCATATCTGCCCCTGTATGAAATAGGTAGCCCCTAATCCAAGAAAATCAGGTACTATGTTGCACAATCTGTTTTCATTCATTGGGGGTCAGATGATTTGGTAATTTTCCTATTGCTAAATAATTTGCAACATCATCATACTAGGGTGTCTTGACAGTAACAACAAATAAATGTTCATCTGAGAATTGATCTTCATTTGCTATTGCGTCCGGTGGCTTCGACGTTCGTGAGAGGAAATCAACTACAGGGTTCTCTTTCCCTGGTCGATCTTTTATTGTAATGTCAAATTCCTACAATAAGATTAACCATCTTGTTAATGTACTATTTGTAATAGGTTTATTTGCTAAGTATCTTATGGCAGAGTGATATCTATATAAGACAATAGGATATCCAGTGATTTGATGTCTAAATTTATTTACAGCATGTATTCCAGCTAAAAACTCTTTCTCAGTAACAGTATAGTTTAGCTCAGTAGGAGACAAATTCTTGCTAATATAATAGATTGCATATGGTTTTTTGTCTTCTTCCTGCCCAAGGATTGCTCCAATAGCTGTGTCTGAAGCATCTGATGAAATTTGAAATCGCAGATCCCAATTTGGGCCTCTGAGCACTGGGGCTATTGACACAAGATTTTTCAAATCCTCAAAAGCATAGTCAGATTTATCTGTCCAAACAAAATCAACATTCCTTGTCAATGTGTATAGAGGTGCAACTATTTGAGAAAAATGTTCTATGAGTCTCCTGTAATAACCAAAAAATCCTAGAAAACTGTGTACTTCTGTTTGTGTGGTAGGAGTAGGTATTAACAAGATTATTTGAATTTTGGCCAAATCTACCTCTATTCCAGCCACTGAGATATAATGACCTAGGATGAGCCCTTCGGTCATCATCATATATCACTTTTCATGGCTCAAGCAGAGCCTGGTGGCAATACATCGTTGCAACACCTTTTCCAATGTGTCTAGTGTTGGCTCAAAATCATCTCCATATGGTATGAAATCATCCATGTATACTTCAAGCCCTTCATTTATTAGATTTGAAAAGATGCTGAGGATGGCCCTCTGAAATGTGGTACGGGAATTGCATAGGCCAAAGGGTAGGAATCTGTAAGCAAATATTCCCCAAGGACAAGTAAAAGTAGTTTTGTCTTGGTCTTCAGGGGCAATCTGAATTTGATTATATCCACTAAAGCCATCCAAGAAAGAAAAGAATTTCTTTCCTGCTAAGGTATCTAATACCTGATCAATGAATGGAAGAGGAAAGTGGTAGTTCTTGGTTTCTTTGTTTAATTCTCTGTAATCTACACAAATCCTCCACTTTCCATTGTTCTTTGGCACCAATACTAGTGGAGAGAACCCCTTGCTATTGGAGATTAGATAAATAAAGTTTACATCCAAAAGTTTTTGTAATTCATCTTTCACAATATCTTTCAGATGAGGGTTAAGTCTCTGTTGGGGTTGGCGAATGGGTCTAACATCCTTTTCTGTACAAATATGGTGCGTACACAACTGGGGATAAATTCCCTTCATGTCTGGATAATCCCATGCAAAAGCTTCCTTATATTTTCTTAGTAGTTGGACCAACTTTTCTTTTTGCTCAAGAGTGGGGTTATTGTTAATGTTCAGGGTTTTTCCTGGCTCAATCTCTATATTTTTGCTGTTTGAAACAGAGGTAGTGGGTATTGTTTGATCATGCATGTCTTTGAGAGGATCTTCCTCTAGTTCATTGTCAAATGTTGCCTCTATCATGTGACATTGTACATGGGATCTAGATTCTGATTGGTTAATGAAGTTGTTAATAACATCATCCTCTGTTTGATCTTTAAAATCGAGGGTATCTTCTATAGTTAATTGGGACCTAATGTTTTCTATGAGGTATTATACACGTTGTTTGTTAGTTTTTATTATTGTTACACTTGGCTGGGCTGGAGGGTATAAAGTTAGATTCTTGATATTGTTCCCTCTAGTTATAGTCATACTACCTTGTTGGCAGCCAATTAAGCACCAACAGTCACAAGCCAAGGTCTACCTAAGATTAACAGATGTCCATCAAGTCAGTTTTTGGGGTTGATTATCAGAAAGTTGGTAGGATATTCCTAGGAATCTACAGATACCATTACATCGTGAAGTGTACCTTCTGGTCTAACCACTGATTGGTCGGCCAATTCCAATAAGGTGGAGGTTGGTTCCACTGATGTGATGCCCAATTTTTGACAAGTGGTGGTTGTTAAAATATTAATTGCATCCCCTAAATCAACTAGGGCATTTGAAAAGGTTTGTCCATTGATTTGCATTGCCATTATAGGATTCCCTAGGTCTTCATATTTGACAGGTGCTTCTCTTCCTGATAACAGATCAGATAGGGTGCCAACTACTTGGAATGTTGGGTTAGTTTTTATTCTCCTCTTTGGCTTCCTTATACATAACTCTTCGATAGTTTTTGCATATAATGGGATATCTTGGATAGCTTAGAGGAGTGGGATTTTTATATACAAATTCTTTAGTTCTCCCAGAATATCAAAGTCAGGATGTTCTATAGGGCATGGTATGATTAATCATTCTGGGAATGGGGGAGAAGACGTGGTTACTTGGTCATGAGTTTGTTGTCTAATCACATCCTCTTCTTGTAGTGGTTGTTCTGTAGGTAACTGATCTTGAACTTGAACATTTTTATCTCCCTTAGTTCTATAATGCGTCAAGACCTTAATTGAAGGTCATTGCACTCCCTTAGATCAGTTTCTAGTTCTGGTGTTTCAATTATTTGAACAAATTGAACCGGTCTATTATTTGGGTTCGGGTTGGGTTGGGTTGGGAGTTGTGGTCTTAAGTTGGACTGGGATTTTGTTGTAGTGCATATGGTGCTGACAGTGTAGGTTGAGGGAGTGGAATGGTTCCAGCTGGCTGATTCATCGATCTCTGCCAGTTTGACTGCCAGGCTTGACTCTGCGAAGTGGGAGGGGATCATTGTGTTGGATATGCATTGTTTTTCCAGTATGGTGGAGAGTAAGGAAAATTTTTCCAATTAGGTTGGCTTGTTTAATTCGGCCATGGTGATGAAGGAAATGGTTGTTGTGACTAGTTTGAAAAGGGAGGTTGATTCTGCCACATTGTATTGTATTGTTGAGCATGATATTGCGGAGGCTGGAAAGAAGTAGATGGATCAAAGGACATACCTGGTTGTCGTGGCTGCCATTGACAATGTTGATTGAGTAGGTATACTGGCTCTGATTCTTCTTCCGCTTCTTTATATACTACTTTCAAACTAGGAAGTGAGGGGCCATTCTCTGTGGAGTGATCTTTTGTATAGATAGCATAGACTTGAACTGCATCTACTGAGCACTCCTTGTGGATGTGTTTCTTTCTACTTCTAGGGAATATTGCCAGATTTTGCTCTGCTTCTACTTGTTTTTGTTTAGCTTGCGTAATATCGAGCTGTGTTGTCAGAGTCCCCAATATATCAGTTTTGAAATTCTCAGTAAATTTCTGATTCCTGCGCGAGTTACTCCTTCACCGGATATCTTGTTTTCCCTTGTGAACCTGTCACATTCCACTGGTTTTAGCCTTGTGCTACCTCGTGAACTGCTGATATATAAATAAATAATGTCAGCAAAACTTTCTTAATAGATGTCACCTTTTTCCATAATATTTAATGTTTCAAACCATTGTTCCTTCATGCCTTTAATTACTGTCATTTTTAATACATTGTCAGGTAAGTGTAGTGATGCACAAGGCAATCTCTGAATATTATACTGAAAGGGTTCAACATATTTTTCTAGTGTCTCATTAGGTCTAGCTACCATCTAAAATATTTCATCTTTTAAGTCTCTAGACCTAGAATAATCCTGATATTTCTTCAGGGAAACACCTTTCATCTAATCCCAGTCATTTATGGCAACTCCACCTAACCCCATAAACCATCGTAAAGCAGCCCCTTTTAGTGTGGAGGGAAATAATTTCAGCTTTTGGGGATCTTGGTATATTGTACCCCCTGCATAGGACATCAAATTCGAATAAAAATGCATCTGGATCTTCCGATGTTAGGCCATGGAATGTGGGAATATGTTGAAGAGGAATGGCCTTCATAGGTGCATTAGCTACAGTATCTACAATGGGATATTGTAGTGTGGAGGTTTGAGGTGTTTGCTAGTTTTGTGCCATTTGGTTGGATATGTTCCAATATCCTTCTGGGATTTCTAAGAGGGTATTCCTAGGCTGGCTAGAAGGAGCAGGAATGGCCTTAACAACACTTCCTTTGTCTGGGATGATGAGAGTTCCTTGCTGAACTAATGTCTGGGGGGATCTTAGCTCTTAAGGTTCTTCAGCTTTGTTCTGAATAATTTTGACAGCACTTCCCTTATCTAGGCTACTTAATGGCTGAACTATTCCAAGAGGAGATCTTGGTTCTTTATTTTCCCCTGTTTCTCCTCCTCCTTCGCAAATATTACTAAGGTTCCCTTCTTGTAACGATTTTCGGCTATAATTCTCAATTTCTTGAAAATCTTGCACCTCTGTTTAGCTGTGCACCTCAGCAAAGGCTACAGATGGTGATTTTGTGGCCCGAAGGGAACTAGTAGGTTGTCTAGAAGCAACTTCTCTAGGTCCTACTGACGGTTGATATTATGTTTTTTTAAGGATTTCATCTATAAAGGTCAATCAGCCAAGGGTCACTGGTCCCTTAGCTTTATCAAGCTTGGGTAGTGGTTTAAGATTCTTTTCAGGCTTTTTCTGCTTAGTCATGCACACAAATCAAATACTTATTTCTACCCAAAATAACAACAAATCTGCAGGAAAGCGGGCTGGGGAGCAGGGCTATTACATGCTCCGCACATAGGTTCTTACCTTCCGTTTATATAACCCAACTCTCTCCTAGAAGGTGCTTACACTACTCTCTTTTCAAAAGGAAAAAATGGCTACAGTCTCCCTGGTAATGGAACCAAAATGTTGAGCGATAAATAGGATCTTTTTAACCTCTATTTACCCTACATTAATTATCAATCCAGGTACGATTTTTTATCTCAAGAGTGTACTTAATCTGAGGCGGTCACTTGTTCAGGAGTAATGCTTGCAATATAGTTCTTTACAAAAGTAAATAAATGCTGGAAAAAAACTCTAATTGTAATGGAAAGAAACTTGAATGCTTTGTAACTAAATCATGCACTCAAGAACTGTAGCAATCATCAATGGAGGATGCAGTAATGATAACTCTTTCCCCTGTAAACTAATGTAAATGAAAACCAATTAAAGGCAAGATCTCCAATCTGAGAACCTAGACAATAGTAGTCAATGTTCATTACAGTTGTAGATCTTTCTATCCACACCAAAGCAAATACTAGAAATAACAATTCAATTAGTAGGAAAGGAACAACAACTAATCTATTGAAGAGATCGAATAGAAAAACTTAATCTACAGGAATGAATTAAGTAGCAATATTAACTGAAAGAATTTGAACAATAATCTTTAACTAATAAAGGAATTGAACAACGATCTGAGAAAGGAACAACAAACCTAAGTCTACGTAAATTGAACAACAAACTTAATCAAATGTAAACACACAACGACTATAGAATCAATAATCTTATTCTAGCATAATGGGCATTAACCATAGTTATAAAGGAACGAAAATTGCAGTTATAGTGGAATAGTAATCGAATGAACAACAATCGCAATTGTAAGTAAATCGTAGCTAAATGAATAACAATACCAATCGATAAATGAACAGCAATATCAATTTGTAAATGAACAACAATATCAATCTATAAATGAATAACAATCTCTGAATCAGATAGTGCGATATTATTTTAGAATGAACAACATAAGATTTTTAGTTGCAAATAATAATCCTGCTATCCATTTACTAATTCGATATAATAGAGCAATTCAATGAAATGTTCAGAAATGAGAAATTATTGAATAAAGCAAGTTAAGGAAATGCAAAGGAAATCAAACCACACATGACTATAATCAAAAACTAATGGTACAAGAAGCAAGTGATCCACTAGGGCCAGGCCCTTAGCCACCGGGGAAACACTGCCGCACTTACTCCAGGATCAGAGAATGGAACAACAACTGAGTTATATATTAAGCATAAATGGTAGAGTTACATCTGTCACTCTTTAAAGAGAGTCGATGATCAAAGTTCAGATTACAACAGTAAATTCTACAAATCGAAAATATTATCTACCCCTTGGGCTAGCAGTGTTGTTCGTTTTTATAATGGCCAGGCGGAAGTATCAAAAATACAGACAAGGCTTGAGGTAGCGATCCCTCAGGATCAAAGGATCCCGAGGGATTCACCATATCTTTAATATTCAGTTATCGTTTTGTCCTCTTGGGCTGATACCACGTCTCTTCTTCCTTTTCCTGGTCCATGCACTCCAATCTTGATTTCCTCGTCTGGATGCAGTTTCCTGTCAAAGGGACAATAGTTGATTATGCTTTGTCTTTTCCTCTAGAATAGTGATTTTCCATTTTCTTCACTTTCTGCATAGAAAGAGACAATAATTAATCATTTTACATCAATCACAAATCTCCTTAATTCTATCATAATCCTTTAACATATTACCATCTTAGAATGTAAAGAAGTTATGATTTAAAGGAAAAGATAAAGAAATAGGTGGTAAATACATACCTTTTCCAATGCTCAACACTACATGCCCAAATAAACCCTGCAATTTCAACTTGTATGTTGGTTGTACATGTGCTAATTTTCGAATGGTTTTAACTTGTAGACTCATGTGCTAGTTAGAATAATTAATTGTAATCAAGGAACAATTCTGTGTATGTACATAGATTTATGTCTAATCCACCAAATTGCCAAATGTGCAATTCATGATATTGAGCCTATTACTAATAAGGCATCATGATGAGTAAATTCTCTTCATATATATGAATATATGGAAACCAATAATGGTGCTTGCAATGAAAACCTGGGTTTTTTTTGCATATTTAAGAAATAGTTAGAGGTACTTTCCATATTCCAGAGCTCCACATGCTAGCACTTAAAGAGACTAGGGAAATTTTCACCCTAATATAAGCTTGAAGTGATAGACCAAGTTGATATGCAGGTGTTATACACAAAGCCTTTAAGGCATCATACCATCATAATAACCTTTAGAAATAAATCTCTAAGGAACCTGAGACCAACATTAAGTATAAGATGTGATACACCTAGTTCAAATCAATAGACATAGAATATATATTAAGTATGGTTGTACTTCTTCAAACTTGGCCTATGAAAATATAGACAATATCTATACCTATACTTTTTTATGTTACAATCCATATGCATTATTGAAATTGAGCCATCAGTTAACTTTCTAAGTTCTTAATGCGACATATACCATATCAAGAATTGATTGTCTATCTACCGGTGCTTAGTATGGTTACACACTCAAGTGATGGATATCTCTCATACTAATATCAACCTATGCATATGAAATTTCAAAAAAATGTTAAAATTAGTGTTGAGCTACTATTATAGTTTAAAAGATTCCATGACTCAACTATCTTTTGTAAAATTTGTAAGCATAATGCACATCTAAATTTTAGTGTATTAACATGAGCATACCAAAGTTTGGATATTCCACTAGTTTGGTTATCAATGGGCAACATGTTGATGACAATAATATTGTTGATCCACTAGATGAGACTACATAGGTTTGGTAACATTGCTTTGTACCCTATAATAATGTAAATAATAACATCATGTTCAAACATAAAGGACACCATATCTGTAAACAATATGTTTTGATTACTTATGATATCATAACCAATGAGAAATACACCATGGAATCACATTGACATCATGCCCAACCATGATTACACAAGGATAACTTATTTTATCTATCTGTTACACAAAAATATCGTCACCCTGATTATTTGCAGTTGGTGTAGGCCTATCATTACCTATACTAGCTTCCTAAGCAAGTCTTAAACCTCAGCGCTTCAAAACAAGCTTGAGAAAAGAGAGAAAGACATCAAAAAAGCAATGTAACTCTGGTTCCGCACTTTCTCTTACTTTTGCCTGCGGGCCCGCACCTTTTGTTCAAGATATCTGCGTACTTAT